>JAGFZM010000004.1:707476-720291 GCA_017657215.1 Limnothrissa miodon | reverse complement strand
GAGAGAGAGAGAGAGAGAGAGAGAGGGAGAGCGGGAAAGGAAGGAAGGGAGATGGAGGAAGGGAGAGGAAGAGAGAGGGGAAGGAAGGGAGAGGGGGAGAGAAAGAAAGAAAAAAAGAGACAGAGAGAGGAAGATGGAAAGAGAGAGAGATGAGAGAGAGGTCATATAGAGGATGTGGATTTAAGCCTGTGCTGTGTTTTGTGTCCACATGGGGAGGGAAGCCTTTGGCTCCGATCCCACTCAATATGCACACACACACACACACACACACACACTGCCTGGCACAGCGACATGTTCCTCACTATACCAAGCTGAGAGCGACTGTTGTGTAGGCTGTGTGGGATTTGCATGCCTGCGGCTGTTGTCTTCCCGTCTTCAGTCTGACAGACAAATCTCACGTACACTGGATTCACCAAATGTGCGAGAGTCCTCAGAAAACAAATCCCCCTTCTGTCATTTGGAATGGGATTTGCAATATAATATAATGTGCATACACACACGTGATGTGTATTGTTGGGACAATTTAATCAAAAAAATTATTTACCCATGACGAGATCAGCTGATCAGACTTGTTATGTACACCTAATGATTACTTACCGGTTATGTGTTTCCATTGGCCCGTTTACCCACTGTTGTGATTTTTTTCAGCGTTTCAGTCAGTGACCAAAAACGATTGTCATCTACTTTTAGTGTTTCCAGTGGGCTTTGAATGAAGGGTTTATCCACTAAGCCAGGGTAATGGTGTTGCTGACCTGTTTCTCAGTGTGACGGCCTCTCCCCAATTTCGTGAATCAGACTGGAGTACCCCCCATCCCCCTCCAAAAAAAAGAAAGAAAAAGATATTTTCATTTAATAAAACTGATAACATTTTTGTATATGAATACTATGAGGACTTATAACGTCATTACATCATTCGCTGTACTTACTCCAGCATTTTGAAATTCTGAGAATAGATGTCTCCCTAGATTTGGGATTATAAAGCATTCTGCTTTCTTTTTTAGAGGGAACATATAAATCTCATAAAGTCCATATTTAAAACATGTCAGTGGAGAAAATGGCAGCCAGAATGTGGTTAAAGGATAAACAAACAGACCTTCTGTTGGGGGCAAAATGCGTTGTTGTATTATAGCACTGCTTGGACATGTTTTATTAAAGTGCAGACTGCTACTTATGAACTGCCAGACTACTAGGTAGCGTAGCAGGAAGTGATTCGGGGGGATTCCCTGTGTGTTCATTAAAAGCAAAAAAAATTGTCCTGTGGGTTGATGGATTTAGAAAAGTGTTGTTGATTGATTTTTCTTTAATTAGTCCTGAATTGCTTTGGGATGCACTAACAAAAGATTGGCCCTCTATGTATTTCCATCACTGGAATTAATACACTCTCAGACTTGGAACGCATGTGTGTGTGTGTGTGTGTGTGTGTGTGTGTTTGTGTGTGTTTGAACTAAGTATTCAATTGAGAAGCTGTCTGTAAATGAGTGAAAGAGAAACCGGCGAGACGGCGAAAGTTATTTCAGGGAGAAGCAACCCGCCCGCACCAAGTCTTGTAATTTGCTGTGCCCAGTCCACCTATATTGGCTGCCGCTCTGAGGATTAGTGAGCTTAAACACCACAGACTCTCCATCTTCTACATGGAGTTTCTTCAGGACCACCCACAGCACATGCTAATTAGGCATGTTAAAGAGGGGCTAAGCAACGTTTTGTTTTTCTCTCTCACAAGCTCCCTCTAAAGACCGCTGTATTGCATTGTATTGCACTGCATTCTATTGGAGGCGGACCGCGCTGCTGAACATTGCAAGTGCTGTATCTACCGCTATTGGCCACGGTGGCGCATTGTACACCGTTCGTTCGCCGTGTAATGACTCATTTTAGCATCCTAAACAGTATGAAACTGATTAATTAAATGAAAAATATTGCATGGTGGGCCTTTAATTAGGCACACGTTACCTGTGAGGTCAATGGCCTGGCCCCCTGTAGGCTACGTTAAAAAAGAACAAGGTGAATTTTGGCTTTTCGTGCTAGAAGCAAAGTCTAAAATCACCATGAGACCGTTCGGGGCCATCAAGCGGCAAGAGGAGACCGGATCCCTGGACATAATCTTCTTTCATTGACAAGATCAGAGAAATAAAAAAAAAAATCCTCTTTCCATTCTTTGATCTGTTTTTGTAAAAAATTGTTTTTGCATAGTGGTCGCACTAGGGAGAAGGAGACAGGCTTAAGATATTATGCAGTCTGAACTGCTGTGTGCTAATGCAGCAAGATGTATCTCATGCAACTGTGATCTATTATCTTGTGAGTTTATATAATATATTATATATATAGCATTTATACATGTATATCCAAGATCAGGAATCTCAGGGCTTAGATCAAACTTGGGGGGCGGCGTCGGGGAGTCAATTCTATTAGAATTTATTGATGATTGATTGTTTCTCTCAGATCTTTTAGCTATAATGAAATGACTAGATTGCATTTCACAGATTTCTGCATGAGAAATCAGAATACAAATGTTAGCAGAAACGGTGTCATGCATTCTGCAGTAGGCAAGGCCTCTGATAAACATGAGTGAATTCATTACTGCCAGCCAGCATCTCGGATCATGTCGTGAGGCCAAGGAAACGCGCACAGCCCTCCGTGATGTATTCCACCAGACCCAAATATATATTTGGATTTGCCAGGCTTTCAACAATCTGTATATTTATATATTTATTGAACTATTGTTTGTTTGTTTATTTGTTTATTTATTTGTTTGCTTGTTTGTTTATTGGTTTATTTGGCAAGCTGGTTTGTTTAGGACGGCCGCTGCTCTTGTGTAAGCTCCATGGCAACCAAAAACAGGAGGGGGGGGGGGGGGGGTGCAAAGTCACCTTAAGACTCTAAATTCAGTTTGGCAGGGTTGGATGGCAAACAGGCATGGCAGGGAAAGGCGTCTGATTTTTGTTTATTTTTGTTGTTGTTGTTGTTGTTAGGCATCTAACAAAGGCCTCTGGCAACTTGTGCTCTTAATTGACGAAGGCCAGAGATTTCGGCGCTTGGTGGTACCTACTTTGAGAATGAGCAGATCATGGGTGGTTAGAGGTTGGAGGTAGGGTAGTGGCCAAGCCTGTGTCATTATCATTATCATTATTGTTTAGACGGGTCGGAGTGGGTGATGCTTTTTCGTTGATGACAAGGTCAGTCTCTGGTCACCTCTGTCATCATGGAAGCCATGCTGCTTTTTTGACAGTGGATGGGCGTGTGTGTGTGTGTGTGAGTGAGAGGAAAAATAAAACATCCCTCTTTTTAAGTATCTGCAAGAGTTAGTAGTGCTTGTCAGTCTTCTCTGAAAGCAGCAACACTAATGGGCTCATGATGTTTAAATAAGCAGCACTGATGGTTTGCTATAAGCATAAAGCCAAAGCCATATGTTCCCCTGTGTCTGTTTCTACAGTTAAGTAAATATTTACTTCAGCCGTAAGCTGCCGCTCTTCCCATCCTCTGGAACGAAGGGTCAGAGTTCTTGCTGAGACTTAAATCAGCTGCATTATGCCCCTCTCTTCTCCTTCATAGGCTTCCATTGTGAGTGTCTCTCTCTCTCTTTCTTTCTTTCTTTCTTTCTTTCTCTCTCTCTCTCTCTCTCTCTCTCTCTCTCTCTCTCTCTCTCTCTCTCTCTCTCTCTGTATGCATTATTGCAAATGGATGCACAGTTTACACCTACAGTTTAACTTGAACACAAACTATAGTACAACACTGTATACATCTTATGCCAAAAAAAGTTGGAAAATGATGGCGGGGGAGGTTGTCTTCTAAAAAGACGATGGTAGTAATACACCAAGCATGCCTGGATGGTTTAAGTTTGGCATCAAGAGCAGCAAAATGCTGTTAGCCAGTATTGTTTCTGAGGTAGATCAGGATGAAGTGTTAATATGCTATTTTTGCTGTTGTGAGACCTGCTAGGAGCAGTCAGTGCTGAATGAGAGGGAGGGACAGTTGTGAATGATCATTAGGAAGACAGAGAGGCGGTCAGTTGTATGCCAATGACAAGTTGTAGCATGGAATATAAAATGATGAAAATATAGAATTCTCATTCCAAAAGTGCCTGATTGATTGATTGGTTGAACAATATCCATTGTAAATACATGGTACAGTATGTAGCTAGAAACAGGGATGCACAAATGAAGTGGAAAATGTAACAAATAAATATAATAGTTAAAGCTTAGGACATGTTAAACATGTGTTGTATGCTGTAGAGTGTGCAATGTAAAGCTACATACACCATGACTCCCTCTGTTTCTGACTCTCTAGGGGTTGTTTAGCATTGACAACGAGCCCGTTTCAAAGCAGCCATTTTTCTATGAAGTCACAAGGTAGGCACAGGTGTTAATGATGACGGCCAATAAGATTCTCATTCAGTGTGGTAGAAGCAGATCCTTATTGGATGTCATTAACAACACCTGTGCTTACCCTGCCACTTCTTGGAAAAATGTCTGCTGTGAAAAAGGCCAATTACATTGGTGTGTGCCGAGATCGTCTTGCCCTTGAAACCAGAGGCTGCATTTAGACATGTAGCTGGAGCAGCAATCAGGCTGATTAATCAGTGGCCTGTCTTGTCTCTTACGACGGTGGTCATTTGCAGATGGCCAAGAGCCTTAGAAAAACAGGCCGAGAGGCAACCGTGAATTATTTAGCTCCCATGTGCTATAGGCACCTTTTTGCTGGAGAAGAGGAGCATTGTAACCCTGCTAACCTGCACAATTAGCGCTCTTAGCAAGGGTCGAGGAGCTGAAGATCTCCGATCCCCTTTTTTTTCTGTGTCATGCTTCTAGTGTTGGAGGTTTACTTATTTAGAGAGCACTAGAACGATAGAAATGAATCCCCAAGTGCTCCAGAGATCATAACCTGACCTACAGTAAACACGGATGAGCAAAGGTCATGGTGGGAAGGGGAAAAACTCAGAACCTAAAATATAGAAAATATAGAAAAATCTAGAGCCTAGTTTAGAGGAGGATCTATTTATATACTGTAAAGGTAATGTATGTGTTGTGGATGGCTGATTAAAATAATAAATGCAGAGAGGAGTTTTAATATCATCAATACCTGTGTTGGTAAAGTTACTTGGAAAATGGGAGATGTTACTTGACACCATGTTAAATTAGTGATGATAGTGGAACTATTTAAATTATTTTCACAAGAATGTAACTAGTCATTAGCCTACATTAGAAGACTTGAATGATTTTGGATAACTGTCCACCACTTTCAGTTTTTGAAAGCTGATGGTGTTAATCTTATAGTATCACTCAACGCTGACCTCTGAATTCCTCAACACAGCCAAAGCAGCGTCAGCTACACCTAACCACCTGGACGCCTCTTTACTGGGAGATCATGCTGAGGTGATGCAAAGCATAACATACATTCTACTCATTGTCCTCCTAATCATATCACAAATCTTTTGAATATCTATGCCTGCTAAATTAAATATTTGACATCTAACTTTGGATGAACATCAATGAACAACTGTAGTCTACTCATGACTGATTGATTAAACCTATGCTCTCTGCTCGCTAGAGTTCTTTTTTTGTTATGGCAGTGGTTTAAGCCTACATTGTAGTTTCCATCTGATATTGCAGGCATCATGGGAGGTGCAGCTCAGACTGCTCATAGGAGCCAGTTGCCATTTCAAACTTGATGCGATAGCCAGACTAGTATCAGTCTTTCAGCTAGGAACAGTGGATGTTGTGCACAATACAAAATAAACAAGGGATTTGTCAGCATTTTCAAATAGTCGTTCTCCCACAGAGCAGTCATAGAAGAGCTCCACAAGAAGTAGATTTGAATCGGAAAGGTAGCAAAGCAACAACCATAAAGTTGACAGTTACGTATTCGAAGGATATCCATGAAGATGAAATTAGGTCTCATTTGTGTTGTATTAGGGTAATGTGCAATGGCTTTTAATGTGATTCAATCAAAAATAGCAGAGGATGGATGCTATCCTATTTACAGTAGAAGTACCCATCTAATTTAGAATAAGAGGTGGAAACATTTTAAGGGAAGGTAAACAAGAGAAGAACATTTAGATATATGGTTCATAGAATTAAATTTATCTTTAAGAAAGGGAAGAGAAGAAGAGAGAAGTTTGCTTTGGAACAAACAGGGTGAGATCAGGGTGCTTTAAAATGACCATGCTATAGAGATGTTATGAGATGTGGTGTGTGTGTTTGTGTGTGTGTGTGTGTGTGTGTGTGTGTGTGTGTGTGTGTGTAAACTCTAAAAGCTCTAAGAGATTTCTAACATGCAACACTCGCAGTCTCCTTACAGTGTGCTATCTCTCCATTCTCTAACTCTGCTGCTCAAATAATCATTTTGCTCACCATCGCCTTTTATCTTGATCTCTCCAACATGCACCAGTCCGAAATGATGAAACGGCAGAGGCCCTTTGACCGAAGCCACTGGGGCCGTCCACACCAGCCTCCACCAACGAGCACCATAGAGACGGGCTGAGCCCTGGCATCAGTGCTTTCCAAACCCATGCTGAGCATGTTAAATTGGGCTGCTTCTGAAAGAGCCTAGCCCTTAGAGAAGAAGTATGTGTGTGTCTGTGTGTGTGTGTGTGTGCGCGCAAGAGAGGGAGTGTGTCAGGTGTCTGATTAGTATTCTGCATGTACACGCAGTAGGCACGTCCAACAAAAGAGCAAAACATTGCGAAAACTCCAGTCTGAGTGTTTAATTGGGCATATTACCATGCACGGCCAAGAATTCAAAAGCATCTTCATTATGTGCCTTCGTTTTTCATATAGCCCACACCGACCCGACCGAAGCAGGAGTAATGGGGGAAGGGCCGCTGCATCGGATCACGATTTCCATGGGTTTGGCACAATGTTCACAAAGAAGAAGAAAAGCAGTCAGGCTCCGTTAATGACGCATGACATTTCTAGACTAGGTCCAGGGGGAGGATGTTTTTTGAGTTGAAGACGCAGAGAAAAGCCAAAGTTTGGTGCCTTCTGTAGACAGGTTGTCATGGTGCACCATGAAACTATTCTAAAGTAAACTCTTCTCAGAGTTTAGTTTGTTAAAGGACCATGACCTCAGTGACCTTTATGTTTGCACCATGCATGTCGGTGTTGATAATAAGATTCAGCTGACACAATCTATGGAGCGTGTTTCGAAAGAAGGATGCTTGACACCACCACCAAAAAGTGCACAGTTTTTGCATTCTTTGCAGCATCCATGTTGTTTATTTCACAGCCTGATTCCTCCGGGTCGGGAAGCCTTCGGATTTTGGTAAGAGGCAGCAACTGTTTACACAAATAGGTGTCTAAAGTCAAACCTAATCCCCCTCCCCCCCAAAAAAAACCCATGTTTACCTCAGTAGGGATTTGTTGTTTCTTGATAAGGTTAAGCTTATTACTTTCAGAAAGTCTCACTCTCGGGCTTGATTAGTGAATTGACTCACAGATGCATGTTTTTGCACAGGAGATACCCTTAGTTCGAATCGGGGGAGGCATTCACAGAGCACTCCTCGCCAGAAGCATTTTTCTGATGCCACGCTTAGCCGTGCAGAGCTGACCATTGTCAGTGGCAGAGCACTTGAGGCCATCTGCTTGCCAACTGGTCCACGGATCCTCCCATGCCACAATTCTAAGTAGTAGTGCAGCAGGAAAAGCACCAATGCTATGGCAGTATTTTGTGTGAAATGCATGGTGCATCTGCTCAAAGGGTGGTGGTGGTGGTGGTGTTTTTTTGTTTTTTTTTTTGCAAATATTGATTTCAGCTTTTCAGCTGAAAAAGTTTTTGTCAATGCAATGATGTCAAAGTGGTGTTATGGTTAAAATGAATATACTGTTGTATTGTATGCAAAGTTTTTTGAATTGGCATTTTTAGCTGTTGCTAAGAACACATTGCATTCAGTACACCACATCAAGCCCATTGTAACAAATGAGTAGGGTGAAGTTTAACAATTATAAACATTTTAAGGGGCAGTCCATCTAATGGATAAAACAATCAAGGGCTCAGGAATCTTGACACACGAATGCAAGTAATATTTTCCAGTTGATCTATTCATTGGCATTTGCAAGGGTTTACCTCCCACTCTGATAATTGTTCTAGTCTGCATCAACAGCAATAAAAGAGTATTTTTCTCTGTCCCTGCTGGAGTACACTCCTCAGAAGCTGTCTTTGAACGTAATGAGCAAGCCTCTTACTTTTCTGTCTGCATCAACTTTTGTGGGAACTTCTCTTTTTTTTTTGCTTTTGCATTGTGTAATCCCTTGAATGTTTGTGCCTTCTTGCTGTGGTATGATGGCCAGTGATTCCTATTTACAGCCATTTGGGTCAAATGTCACAGTGGGGCCAATGCCTACTGTATGTAGATTTATTATTAGAGATGTCAGTCTGTGGTGACAGAGCCAAGCGACCTGACCCAGGAGTGTTCGGAGTGACCCCAAACTAACAAATCAAACGGTGACGATACGTTAGCCAAACGGAAATAGAGGCGTGTGTCGTGCCGGCTCGGGAAACCCTGGTTCGCATTGTTCCGAATCTACGTCTCCAAAAAGCCTGGCTCTCCGCCTGACCTCTTGATGTGTTATGTAGTGTGTCGTAGCCATGGCCCTTTTTTAGGCACCGGCTGATGGAGGTTAAGAGTTCACAAGCTATAACGGAGCACGTCGGCCTGGTTGACATGCAGTTAGGGTTGGGTATCGAGAATCGAGAATCGATTGGAACCGGGACTAGCTTTCCGATTCTCCCGGAATCGTTGCAGAGTTTAACTTTCGGTTCCTAGTTTCGATTCCTAGCCCGCCGACCGGAAGAAGCAGCTGTCAAACACTAACGAAGAAGCGTCCACTGGAAGTGTTTACATTTAACCGCAAGCTTAAATCAAACCAAAGTCTCTGGTCCGACATGGATGCCTGTTGGCGGCCCAAAGTGTGGCTTCACTTTACTAAACAAAACGGAACCTCTGCTAGATGCACAATTTGTGATAAGATTATTTCGCGCAAAGGAGGGTGCACGTCAAACATGATAAAGCACCTCCGAGGTCATCAAATAGAGATAAATGTATTTGTTGTGCTGCGCCAACCTGCAGTGCAGTCGGAATCCGGTGAGTAAAACACTACTACATCGGAACATCTTTTGTCGCCCTCTTACGTGTAGGCTATGTGTCATTTATATCCACTGTAAACTGTAAATCTGTCCTGTTTTCATCTTATGTTCATTCTGTTTACATAGCCTATTATAGCTTTGTGCATTCTCAGTAGCCTACACTAACTAGAGTATGCTTCAACTTAGATTTCTTTTGACATGTTGACAATTCTGCCCTCAGCATGGATATACTATACACTATATAACGGATATAAAATGTAATTATTGCGGAAGAAAGCTCCCACACCATAAGTGTATCTAAATTAGCTATGTACTGCTGTAAGAACTACTAGCTACTGAAAAATGTAAGGTTCATGTATCAATTGTCCACGACTGGAGATACCATCTGAATGGGCGCACATCCTGCCTGAGAAGGCAGACATGATAATTTCCTTGAACAAGAACTGTCTTTAATTTTATACTGTTGCCTCCTGCTGCTAATCTGGACTAGATTTTGTTTATTGGCTATTCTGCTCCAGATTAGCCCATCAGTGGAACCATGTTAAAATGTTTCATGAGTTTTTCAAAAAATGAAGTTAAAAATTAAGTTGAAGTCTACCTCTGTGAAAATGTATTCAACCTATTTATGATAGTTATATTCAAGTTCATAGATTTGATATTTGTATTGTAGTTTAAAACAGCCTGTGAGAAATTCATAGTAAATGTCATAAAAAGTTCATAGAATTTAAATGGATGAAGGTCAGACTATTTCATTCGTTGGATAGCTGGCTCATTTAAAATATCCTTAACTTTTTTTGACCCTGCCTCTTAAAAGAATCGGAATCGAGAATCGTTAGGAACCGGAATCGAAACAAGGAATCGGAATCGGAATCGAAATCGTTCAAATTGAAATGATACCCAACCCTACATGCAGTGCACCCTAGGGAGAGCGTCCCAAAAGCTAAACATGGAAATAGCGGCATATCTTCAGCTTTTTGAGTAACGATTCATAGTCATAGTCTTTTGTTATTTTCTTTACTTGAAGAAACAATGGTTAATGACATACTTAAATGTGTGTGTGTGTGTGTGTGTGTGTGTGTATGTATGTGTGTGTGTGTGTGTATATATATATATATATATAATATGTGCATGCGTGAACTTATTTTCTCTTAGGTTCATATGATGGCAACTTTCATGTCTTGATGTTTCAAAACATGTATACTATACACTATATCATAGGTGTCAAACTCTGGCCCGGGGGCCAAATCTGACCCTTTTTGTAGTAAAATTTGGCCTGCGAGATCATCACATGTGTATAGGAGCTGGTCTGCCAAAGTGCACACATCTCTAATACTAAGTCCCTGAATGATTTGTTAGTGCATTGCCCACTCGGTTGGGATCAGCAATGATGCCTCCTTTTCTGTTGACATTCATTAGCATCCATGCTACCAGTCAGCTTGAAAAAACTTAACACACCCCTCCCCAAACATAACCAAATGAAAGATTTGCCCAACAGGAGCTTTCAAAAGAAGCTGGAGGCAGATTGGCCTGTGACTTCATCCCAGTTTTTAATTTTGGCCCACTGTGAATTTGAGTTTGACAACCCTGCACTATATGCTTTGGCAACACTATATGAATGGTCATGCAAACAAAGCCAATTGAATTGAATAAGCGCTCTCAAATAAATATAACAAAATCAGTTTAGTCAGGTTAACGGAACCCTTGGCTAAACATTCAGCTCACTGACAGTGACGGTAGGGTACTTCTTGAAATGGTGAGATGATTTTGTGGTTTGAATGAATGACTGGAACTAGTTGGAAGTGCAAACAAGCCAACAAGCAAATGCATTGATCATTCATTAGTGCAGAAGTACTGCCGGCCTTGAGAGATCTCTTAATGAGCCTGTAGGTCTCAAAAACTGAAGAACTATTAATCAGAGATGTACTACTGTACTAATCAGAGATGCACGTCTGTAGTTGAGAATTCCCATGACTGAAGTGAAGGCTCTGAGGTTTAACAGCACTCCACCAAGCCATGACACCCCTTATAAATAAATAAATAAATAAATAAATCGATGCTTGACAAAAGCTGCTCAGTTTATGTGCAAGACGTTGTGTGAGTAAAAAAAACCCCAACAAAGATGGTACTGTACTCGCTGGTCTTAAAAGGAAGGGAAAATGAGATTTTACCATACGGGCTTTGATTGAAATGTGGCACGAAATACTTCAAAGTGCCAGTGTGTGAGAGAGGGGGAAAGGGAGAGAACGAGAAATGGTTCTGTGCATGAACGAATGAACAGAGGAATAGTGCTAGTTTTATGTGCGTGGGTGTGTGACCGAGAAGGAGAGACTGCTCTGTGCATGAGAAAGAGACAGAAAAAGAGAGAAAGGGTGTGTGTGTGTGTGATAGAGAGAGAGATGGAGAGGGAGAGAGACAGTTTGCTCTGTACATGAGACAGAGAGAGAGGGGGAGAGAGACAGAGATGTGTGTGTGACAGAGAAAGACATTGCTGTCTACATGAGAAAAAGAAATGGATTGATAGAGGTTTGTGTGCGTGTGTGTTAGAGAGATCGAAGATTGGCTTAGAGCTTGGTTTACTGTGTGTGTGTGTGTGTGTGAGAGAGAGAGAGAGAGAGAGAGAGAGAAGGAGAGAGTGATATTGAGGAAGATTGTTATAGAGCTTGGTTTATTTGTGTGTGTTTCTGTGTGTGTGTGTGTGTGTGTGTGGGTGTGTGACTGAGCAAGTGCAGCCAGGAAAGGGGAGCGAGTTGTGCAGAAGTGCCGAACGAGCAGCCTGAGGATATGAATGTGAGCGAGTGTGTTTGCGCTCTCCAGTATTTCTCAATGATGGTGCCGCGTTACACCATTTTGCTTTTGCCTTTGAAATCAGCCCCATCTTCAGATCTAGCCAAAGCCCACATCATCACCCATGTCATTTTCTGTCAATACAGTCCCCCAGTGCCAAAAACGCCCCACCCCCCCCCACCCCTCCTTTCTACTGACAGCCGCTAATTCACAGACCTGCCTCAGCAGGGGCGTCTTCCTGTTGCACAAACACCCAGCGTTGCCGGCGTCCATGTTTGTTTTGGCTTGCCTGCTGTCTCAGAGCAGAAGCCACGGCAACGCTCAGAATACAGCCCTTGGCTGAGTCATGCGCAACTGTCGGAACCCCCCCTCAACACCACAATGGGTTTCTCCATCTGTCCATCGGCTTTGATTCATTTAACCACTCTTGTTTACCCCGGACTGCTTCAGCAGGAAGGGCTACATGCACACTTTGTGTCATTACTCTTCAGGAAGATGGTTTTAAGAACTTTTGTGGCAATTTTTTTTGTTGTTTCCTGGCTGCACTCACTCTGTTTGTTTGTTTGTTTGTTTTATGCATTTTACTGATGCTCTGAAGTGCAATGAACTGTATTTACCCATATCTTCCTAAGAATTCTGTTGCAATTATCCTTAAGGTCCGAACAGATTTTATAGTTGTAATAATTTACAGCTGTATAATTCATGATGTTCAATGAAAAGCAACAACTCATTAATTTCTGCATTCAAGTGCTCTTGATTGACAAGAAGAGTGGCAGGTACAATTTTGCAAACTGCAAAAGGTGGGGTATAAGAACAGATTTCTTTGACAAGTGGTGTAAGAGGTTTCTATCCGTTGCAGACTGTCATGTTTTATCCATCCGGTCTTCTAAACGACAGCCTTCTGTGGTAAACTTGCTCCCTGTTCTGCATGATTCATCATTCAGCCCCCCCCCCCC
>JAGFZM010000004.1:671611-702994 GCA_017657215.1 Limnothrissa miodon | reverse complement strand
GGAAGCACAATGTGGACGGCTTTAGTGGACTGTCGGCAGTTTACAATAGCAGTCAAGCCATGAAATATTATCTCTTGTGTCATAAAAGTTTCCGCCATTTACTGAGTCTTTGCTGTAAGCTTCATGATGACATCTTGAATATTTGCTTTCTTTCTTTCTTTTTCTTTGTCTCTCTCTCTCTCTTTTATACCCCAGCCCCAGGTGAAGGGCCTCATGGGGTCATTCTCATCATTAGGAATGATGTTTGCGGTAATTGCAAGTTTAAAGACCAGGGGTTGTCGATTTGTGTTATTATGTGGCCAGTGTCCAAGTGTTTTCCATGAGTATGGCATGCTGTTAAAGTATTGAGTCTTTATGAGAAACACCCTCTCAGTTTCTGGATTACAGGCTTACATGTTATTGTTTTTGCGGAGGACAAAGGTCTCCCCAGTATGCTCTGCAACCATAAAAATCTTTATTCCTGTGATTGATACGTGACCACAGAATTCATTACAAAAGAGGAACTGGGCAACTTTTTTATCCTTATGCATAAACACAATAATCTATAAAGGGCAGTTCAAGACATGACTCACTCTGGCCCTCTCATATATATTCATGGCTGGAAATGTTGGCAGAGTTTTTCTCAGAAAATGATTGCAGTTACATACAGTAATTACATTTTTGTTTACACATGTTCCTTTGTGTAGTGGAACAACAAATGATGCAGAGATGGGATATTTCATGAAATTTTACACAGAACTCAAATCAAAAAGACTGGACCCTCATCTGGTGATTGCACTCCTTTCCCCTAAGGGTACGTTCACACTTAGCGTCTTTTTTTTTTTGACAAAAGAAGTTGTGCAGACAAAAAAATCTGCCAGTGTTTTTCCAAAAAGCAGCCAGAAGCGTCTTTTTTACCGGAAGTCTTTTTTCTTTTGCGATTTAAAGTAACGTTAAGTATCCTACAACGGATACAAAATCTGGCGCCACACTGCTGGTGTGTTGTGGTACAGTTTGGATGTCATGTTATATAATTCATGGTTTTCAGAAACTCCATTTTTTTTCTTGTCATGGGAAATCAAAGGTCTCATTAAAACGCTTGTGATTGGTCAGCTGTAAAAAAGACAGCATGACGTAAGGCGGTTTTCCGCCAGAAGTTGAACATTTCTCAACTTCGAGCTGCAGAAAAAAGACTGTTGCAGTCTTGTTTTAAAAGAAGCCGGCAACTTTTTTGAAAACACGGTCTACTGCATAGGGTTATAATGTAAAACAGATGCCGGCAACTGAGAAAAAGACGTTAAGTGTGAATGTACCCTTACCTTATATTACATGTATGATTACATACCAACTTAACTAATTCTAACCATTCTGTAACCCTCAGCAACCTTTCATCTGTAATTTTGGAACCATCTTCCTTTCCAAACTGCCCGTTTCCTAAGTGACCCATTGCTGACCACTTCAGAAATCTCTTAAGTGCCTCGTTTCCAACCATGGGTGCTTTTTGAAGTACGTTTAGTCATTGTCATGCTGAAACACAGACTTTTTATAGAAAATGGAATGAGGCCTACAAAGAAAAAAACATAGTCAAACACTGTATGCTCGAGTTCCAAAGATATTTTGGGTTGTTTTCTTCCCTTTGCCAATGAGTGCTCTGATTCTCTTTGTAGCATCATGAAATCTGAAGGTTATCAAAAGAGTTTTTAATTGCAGTGTATGGCCTATTGTCAGATAACTGTGTCTGTGTGGCATGTGACATGGGTGTTATTCATGCAAGACTCTTGTATTCAGCCTTTTAATTACAGGTATTTGCACATTTCAGCAGAGAAGTCACCCTGTCTTTCTGATTTCATTAAGTTAATTTATCGTTAAATGATTGTGGCTCTCCTAAAAACATCTTCTGTGTGTTTGTGTGCAGTGAAATCGAGTCCTGCCGGTACTTCACCGAAGACCTGACGTTACAGATCGACATGGCTTTTAACGTCTTCTTCCTGTTGTACTTTGGATTGCGGGTAAGTATAAAGAGCCCATGGACATGATTTTCTCTGATTTGCTCTCTAATTGATCTGCAGACGACAGAAGCCACATTTCACATTCACAGACTTGAAATGCCCTTTTCAAACACTCAACGTACACACACACAGAAGAGCACAAAAAATAATTGTTTCATTCTGCTGCCATTCCGCCCCTGAGTAAGGCACCTAACCCCGACATGGCTCTACTATTAGCTGTCCCTGAAGCAACTGATGATGACAGTTAAGTTGCTTTGAATAAAAGCATCTGTTACCGTAAATGCATATTGGCAATGTAAATTAAATTCATTTTAAAAACCTGAAAACACACAGTCTAATGCCCAAATCCATGAGTGCTTCCTACCTCCTATTCCCTTTACTCTCAGAAGCTTTACTGTAATGTGCCCAGACCCCTGAGATGAACATCGGGGGCATTTCTTGAATATTAACTCAACGCCCTTGGCAACTAGGGACATCCTTGAGTAAATATAATTTGAATATATGAAATCAAGCAAATCAAGCAGCAAAGTGAGTTTTCTCGTACGTCACTAGGACCAGACCACCAAAATCATAGACCCCGGAAATGGGGGGTCGTCTGGTCACCCTACTCTACTGACATGAATCAGCCAATCATGTAAAGTTAATTTATTTCATTTAGTCTGGATTGCCAGTTTGACTTAATAGCCGATTACAGTTCAATGACGGGAAGGTGCTCTGTCTGTTTTTTCCCTTTGTAGTTCATCGCAGCCAATGACAAGCTGTGGTTTTGGCTGGAGGTCAACTCCGTGGTGGACTTCTTCACTGTTCCGCCGGTGTTCGTCTCCGTGTACCTCAACAGGAGCTGGCTGGGTATGTGTGTGTGTGTGTGGTGTGTGTCCGTGTGCACGCACACTTTGTTTGTCTGCGTTTGGCTTGGAACAGATACAGTATGATGGAAGCCCTTGGCTGGTGATTCCTGCAGAGCTGTTGTTGAGAGTGTTCGGATTGGTGTGCAGTGCCACCTAGTGGGTGTATTGAATATCACCGCTTTGGCTGGAGAAGAAAAGGGGTGATTACACCCAGCACTTTGGTGCAAGCATATATTAGCCATCTTTCAACAGCTTTGCTTTGTATGAGTTTTCATAACATGTCCCACACGACCAACAATTGCATTGTCTCTGCATAGCTTGTACCAGCTTCTCTACGCCTGGGATGTCTTCAGGTCTGTCTTCTGTGGGCAGTTTTATACATGGATAAACTAAGAACCATAAAGGGAAACTGGCACTAAGTGGCACTGTAAGTTGCTTTGGATAAAGGCATCTGCTGAATGCATAAATTCATAAATGTAATGTGTAATGAATCCTTAACTCTGTTGTTCAGTGACCATGAACAGTTTCTGGGGTCAAAGGAGAGTATGCAATGGTCTTTAGTGATGGTGTTTGGTGACTGGTGTTCGGTGATTGGTCTTTGGTGACTGGTGTTTGGTGAGCAACTAATTGATCATCCTTGTTAATTCAGATCTTTCCACAGCCCAAATATGCAAGGACAACATACAGTACACACACAAAAATAGTTCAGCACAGAGAGTGTGTGGATGTCCTGATTTAACTTAGAACAATACGTCAGATTAGAACACTGCAGCTGCTGGTTGTGGCTCCACCGAAGACAATGGAGAATTGATCCGACTGGCGGATGAAAAAGCCGCCCCTGGGCTCGGTGTCGCTGGGAGCCAAAGGGGCCCCGAGGTCTGAGGGGAGATGGAGAGGCCAGACGCCTGGCCCCCTGATGCACTGAGATGGTGTCTGTCTGTCTGACTCACAGGAAGACCTTTGAGCCTCTCCACCAGAGTGCTCACTTTGCTTGAGACAAGGACGTAATCTATAGAAAAGATGGAGAGGGGTGAATTGAGAGAGGGGGAGGGAGAAAGTGATAGGGAGGGAGAGGGAGAATGAGAGAGAGAGAGAAAGCCAAAAAAGGGACAGAGAGGAGAAAAATAAGAGAGCTTTTCATTTCAGGTCACACAGAAGGCCACAGACAAGCACATATGCAGACACAGATGCACACAGACGCATGCACTCACTCACACACACAAACATACAGACACTCTTCATAGACAGACACACAAAATCAGCTTATTCAACAGGCTTTGTGATTATAGAAGGCTTTTACCATCATAGGACTTAGCAGTGACCAAGTGTGTGTGTGTGTGTGTGTGTGTGTGTGTGTGTGTGTGTGTGTGTGCGTGCGCGTTAGTCGGCATTTACTAGAAATCCCTTCATTGTTCTGCTCCATTACCCAGTTGCTGCCTTTTAAGCCACCAAATCACAGTCGCCCTTCAGAGGACACTGGGATGGTGGCCGATTCCCCATCACCAACACAAGGGGGAAGAGAGGGGGGCATAATCCAACAATTCAATTAGTTCATTTTTATTTATTTTTGAAGAGAGAGAGAGAGAAAGAGAGAGAGACAGAGAGAGACAGACAGAGAGAGAGACCATTATTGTATTAGAAAAAAACATAAGGCGGAGATTCAGAAAGGCAGATTTGGGAGGGCACTGTGAGTGAAATAGGGCTTTGATTGACGGGTAACATCAAAATGGGTATAGATAGGGAGAGGCAGTGGCATGTGTTTTTGTGTGTGCGTGTGTGAGAGAGAAAGAGAGGGAGAAAGGGAATCTGTCCTTTAGGGGCAAAAAAATAATCTACCAAATGACAGTGAGATAGAAGATCATCCTTTTTGTATGTGTGTGTGTGGGTGATGTTCAGCTACCATGCATACACACACACACACACACTACCATCTCCACTATACCACACCCTCAACACCTCCCCCATCTCCATTTAGACAGACGGTCCCCATCATCCATTCTGCCTAAACCATCCAGGCCCCCAACCCCACCAACACCCCACCCTCCCCATTACCTCATCTCCCCTCACTCCCATCCAGCCGGGCATAATAGCGTCCCGCTGGCGTCTGGCAGCTTGCATTTGTCAGCCGTGTGACAGGAGCCAAGGCAGAGAGGACCTGCGAACTTTCAGGCAGACCCCGTCTTTCCCCATCATCCAATCAGAGATGGACGCCCCTCCCTTAATCAGTCCCTTTCAGCCAATGACGGGCAACGAAATTGTGACGATGTTCAGTGGAAGAACAGCACACATATATTCACTTACCTGTACAATTTAAAACCATTATGTGAAAGTTTCCCATGAGGAACTTGAGGTCTTGAATCTGCTTTTGCAAAAATGGCTGCCCTGAAATAAGCTCATTTTTTTCTTTACGTTCTGTTACTGTTTTAAGTCGTTTTTGGATATTTTAACCTAATAACATCACACACAACTTCAATACATGGGCTTGTTTAATAGGTGATCTTACTAGGGGGAGTTTACAGACCAGTTTTCTTATGGCTGTGTCTTGTGTGCCAGTTGTGACCCTAGATGTAGGAAAAACATCTTTGTAAACAAGACAATTTTTAAATTCTATTTTGTATTAAAACGCAAAACAATAATGGCCTGAACCCAACAACACAGCAGAGGTATTGGCCTGGTTAATGGGGCCATCTGCTGGCTGACTGCATAACTGACAGTGTTTTGACTCTCCCCTCAGGATCGGACAGATATGACACAATATTCATTTTGCGGGATCCTATCATGACGGTTCCAACTTGAAGATAAAAATTTCCATCAGTCTCGGCAACAGATAAACCCGCTCTTCAAATACATTACTTCCGCTGTGTGATGAATCCATGTCATGGCAAATGTCAGGTTTACTGTTGTGTGTTGGCCATCACATTAGTTTATCTCACAGATCCCCAAATTTTCAGAGGCACCCATGCCTACAGTGATCCCTCACACACCATTGCATCATTATATTTATCTAAAACAATAAACAAACAAAAATTATTACTATAATGTAAATAATTATCACACTTTTCTGACATCATTAGAAACCGGTATTTCCTTTTCACTAAGGAAGCAGAAAGGAGGTGCAGAGAAAATGCCACTCCTGGTCCCACCTGTGCCTTCTTAATGGAGGGCAATTGAAAAGGACCTACAAATCAAACTGCTACTGCAGGCCTATGGTTCAATTCTAGACGTGTATGCTTAGCGGGCAACTTGCTACCACTAGTGTGTGCTTAGATTTCTAGTCCAGGACACGCAGAGATTGCGGATGTAGCCTGTGGCCCAGACTGTAGTTCTGTGCCCCTGCCGGGCACTCTCTCAGTAACCAGAGCCCTGCTCTGCAACAGAGTGCATGCCAAGCAATCCTGTTTGTCTGTGGCAGACTGCCACGTCTCTAAATGTTGGCTTGTTTTGAACCGAGCCCAGGGGACAGGCGGGACTCCGAGTACAGTCGGTCGACGGAGTGAATTAAGAGGAGTCCGGAGGGAAGGAACGCGGTACACAACGGTCAACACTCCCAGCGCAGTCAGAGCAAAAACTTATCCATTTAATTCATTTTTCGAAGATAGACCGGTCTGAAGCTCTGCAATGGAGGAAATGGTCTTTCTGGCTGATTGCTTGGCAGGGGCTTGGGCCTTCCTCAAACAGAATGAAAACTAAACATTTGTCATTGGCTCCCGTAGGCATCACAGTTCTTTTAGGGAAAGCTTTGGTTCAATTCCAGAGTTAATGAAATTTGAACAATCTCTTCATTATTTTCTCACATTTCTGACAGGATCTTAATGTTCAAATACAAAGTACATACTGAACTTAGCATTGGCCACATCATTTTAAACAGCCTCTGTGTGGGTTTTTTTTTTTTTTTTTTTTTCGAAATGCAGTTAAGTCATCCAATGTACATAATAATACACTCTAATCCAGTCTATTTTAAACTCTCAAACAACCACTGCTTGTCAGCCAGTTGCTAGTACAATCAGTTGTGATTAAATCGGGATTATTGCCCCCTCCCCACCTCATCCACTTTTTTTTTTTTTTTTATTAATCTGGGCAAGAATTGACTGATGAAAGGGCTTCTCAAGGCTTTACTCGACAGCAACAGGGGAGGAGGGGGTGGGGGTGCAAAACAAAACAGACATACATCTCTCACTTTTAAATCCTAATAGTTATAGGCTCACACCCCCCACCCAGCCTCCTTGTTCTGAATGTCCCATCCAGGCACCTTTAGCGGTTTGTTTGGAAGGGACAGCACCGTGGCAGTCCCCTCTGACCCTCTGGAGCTCGGGCCGATGAACGCTACTGAACAGGCTTGTCTCCTGGCCCCAGCCATTCCCAGGACGGAGCCTAAAGAAGCTTATGCAGCAATATCCTGATGGAGCGCTCATTTTAAGCTAGCTTGACATGAATGACACTCGAATAACTGGAATGTTACAAGCACCGGTGGTCATGGTGATAAAGCTGGTCATGGCTTTTTTTTTTTTTTTATCATTATTCCCCTCCCTATGCCCCCCCTCCCCCACCCCCCACCCCTTCTCTACACCAGACCCCCGCACACTCTCATTTTTTTCCCACCCGTCCACACAACACTGTGTTTCTTCCACTTCTGGGATGGTGAATAGTTCCTTACAGTAAATTTGCTGTTTGGTGAGGACTGAGCGACAAAAGCGGATTGTCAGTCAAAGGGGAAGCCTTAGCATACGTACTTGACAATGAGGATTAAGAAGTAAGGGGACAGAAGACAAAAGACCTTCTTAGACCTCTGAAGCAGAAGAACAACAACAACAACAATCCAAAGGCTCCGCCATCATGATTTCGACCAAGATGCTAGTTTACCGGGGGCCAGTTGGGGCCAAGCATTCCGAGGCGTTCCTGAATACCAGGCGGCGCAAGAAGTCCTGTGCCGACCTCTTCCACAACGGCTACCGGGTGAAGATGGGCCACGGCGGCCCCGGGGCCGAGAGGGAAGAGCCTGACTGGTCACTGGCCACATGCTTACGGCATGTCTCCCACTGGGGTAAGGATTGAGGAAGGTGGAAAGGGAGATCAGGACAACTTCTACACCTTGGGATGGAAGGATAAAAGAAAGGAAGAGGGATGAGTAAAAGACAGATAGCTGGAAAGAAAGAAAGAAAGAAATAGAGAGAAGGAAAGAAAGAAAAAAGGGATATAAGTAAAATGTAGGCTCATGTGGAATACTCGAGCATACAACTGTGTTTGGCTTGGTGTTGTCTGTGGGTTGTAGTCTCTGTGCCATGCACTGGTCCATGCTATTCTCCCCCTCTGCTGCTTGTTGTGCTTGTGCATACTGTCTGTGTTGAATACATACCATACATATGTATACACACATACAGAATATGTATGTATATATTTGAATGCTGGCCTTACTATAGTTTTGTATGGATTTTCATACAGTGAGTCTGCTGTCCCTGTTTTGTTTTTCCTGAAAAATGCTATATTCTCCTCTGTCCCTTAAGACATCAGATATTAGTGTTGCAATGCAAACTGATATTTGGACAGGTTGGTGTGTGTGTGTGTGTGTGTGTGTGTGTGTGTGTGTGTGTGTGTTTGCACTGTACATGAACATGAGTCTTTGATCCAGAAAGTGTAAAATGGGGAGACGTTGCAAACACTAGACCTCACTACCAGTAGCAAATAAGATCCTGTGTATCCCCCTCTTGTTCCTCCCTTATGGAGGGAGGTATTTACATCCCTGTGCTGACACTGGTTGAGCAGGTTGCATTTACATACAGTAGCCAATCACACTTCATCCTTACAGATCTAAGTATTAGTGTGGTCTAAGGCTAGGTGTCAAGTGTCATGTCTGTTATCTTTACACACCCATGGCATTATAGAACTATATCCTCATGATATAGTTTTATCTTTTGAGTTTGCTTTATACAGGACATCCCATTACGAAGACTGCAAATGGCCAATCATGTAATATTTGGTTAATTAAGAACACTTTTAGGCTGTGATGGACTTTATTAGTAATTTGGGGGAAAAAATGCTTTTTGCTCAAATCTTCTTAAAAAAGTAATTTTTGTGTGAGTCCTGAAAAACCTTTGAGACTATGTGGGTGAATATTTAAGCAAGGTGCCAGTTCGTAAAATTTGACTAAGAAGCAAGAGATCATCAGGGAGTTGTAGGGAGTGTAATTTGAGAGATGTATATTGTGGATAGCTGCTAGAATGCAGTTGACTTGGGAAGAATTGTTTGATTTCCTGGTAACACTTTGCGTGACACGATGTGTATCAAATATTAATGACACTGTTATCAGTCAGTGTCACTCCATTTTTGTGTCGCTCAGTTACCACTGTTTTGGCTGCAGATATTACGAGAACACAAAGTGTATTCATGTTTTTGATGCATGTCATGACGTTAATGACTGACTCATGTCATTTGTAGACAACTTCAAATAGTGTTGGCGAGCTCTGAATGGACTAAATCTATCATCTTGCCTTACAAGTCATTCACTCCTATTGAATTTTATTAAGCCTACATATAGAATGTGTATATGTATATGTACATATAGAATGCAGTGTTATAAGAGAGCCTTTCCCAATAAAAATATAAGGAGTATATTCATGTGGAGAGATTTATTTATCAAAGGCCATTGTTTTTGTGAAAGATGTTTTACTTGCTTTCATGGATCATAGACATGTCTGCTTGTGTGTTAGGGGGCTGTGTTCGCTGATGGGACTTCAGGCAGTGGCCTTGGATTGTAAGATCTTAGATTGTTGTTGTGTGGAGAACACACCAGAGGCCTTGTCTGCTTCGTGTCTGTCTCTCTCTCTCTCTCTCTCTCTCTCTCTCTCTCATATTTGGGGGAAGCGGTTCCAAAACAGATTTGACGTCAGCGTTATTTACCCATCAGTCCTTGCCACCCACCTGCCTCTTCCCTAATCCAGGTTTCATTCTAAAACCAATCGGTGCTCTCAGCCACGTAATGAAAAATATATCCGACTACATGCTGCTAGTATCACCATAAATGCTTTTAATGGTGGAGAATTTGGCAGAAATTTAATCTGCTGCTTTTTTTGAGAAAAAAAAATATTTAGCATCTAACAATATTTTGTGCCTTTCTGGAGGCTTGACCGGTTATTAGTTTAAGGTTATGAAAACGGTTATTTTGCTAAAAATGGACGAAGGCTTTAAAGGTATGGTATATCTGTCTGTATTGCAATGACATTGCTTAATGTCTATGGATTGTTGCACATAATTGGCTTGGCTTTTTGATTGTTTTGTACTGATGACTAAAACCCGACATTCCGCTTGTGTCTGTTTTTCCTCATACAGGATTAAGGTTTTTAAGAGCCTTAAGGTTGATACAGTTCTCAGAAATTTTACAGTTTTTGAATATTTTAAAAACTAGGTAAGTATCTTCTATTCTCCTTCGCGTTGACTTTGGTGCATGCTTTTTGTCACTGTAGGTTAGTTGTCGTGTCAGTTTCCTATGTGTGTTTGTGGAGTGCCAAAGTTGTGCTGTCTTCTCATATAAAAAATGTATGGATTTAATTGGTATGTGCTGATGTTTGTGTGTTATGTAATACAGACCCAATCATACAATAATGGTTGCTTCACAAATAGCTGCTTCTCGAATACAACCAGAGCAATTATGAGAACTTTTCATTTGATCTGTCTTCCACTTTTGCTGAAAAGAATGCCTGTGGCAAATACTAATAGATTTCCTCTTTCAGTTTATAGTGGTTGTTACTTAGAGCGAGAGGGAGAGAAAAGTTCAAAACTCCACACAGACAGCTAGAATTCCCCTGTCTCTCCAGTGCTTAGCATTAAGGTTTTTAGCACAGATGTCAGGAAAGGCTTACAGTGGAGCAAAATGTTTCAGAATAATCTCCTCTTTCAAGGTAAAGTCAAAGTCAATAGCCAACGGCTACAGACAGACAGTCAGATGTGCACAAAGGCTGCGGAACAGTGGCCTCTGAAGACGGAAAGACTTGCATCTGACACATTTTATATAGCAGATGAACAAATTATTTTATTTTACTGACTAGGAGGAAGGCTGATCTAATGGAGTCTAATGGGGTGATTTGGGGAAAAGTTTTTGTTGTCACAGGGAAGCAAGCACTTCTGTTTCAGTGGATTAGTGTGAGGTTAGATTATTAAAAAAAATATTATCATTTATCCTATCTAAAATCCCAAACTCAAACCTTGTCCCTAAAATGACTTACAAGGTCAGGGAAGTTCAAACATGGAGTCAGTACAATATTCATGATCATCTGCTCTAATTTTTTTAAAATTATGAGCAAAGATGTTTGTCCTCTTCACTTTTAAAATGATGAAGGTTATTGGCTTCCAAAGCCTACCTGGGGAATGTCCAATTGACATGATTTGCTTGGCTCTTGTTTTCAATAGCAATTCCATAAAACTTGTGAACTTGTGCTCAATCTTCATAAGCACATGGCTTACTGCAGCTGGATTCATCCACTTGGTAAGTTTCCTAAACAGCACATTGACATAGCTACCATAGACTCACCTCTGCCTGCGAGTCTGCACTGTAAGGCCTGGTCTGAGTGGTGCAGGATCTCACAATAAAGGCCTCCACACTCCGGTTCCAAAAGCATTGCAGAGTACTATGGAATTCAACAATTCCGATTGTTCCCGCACACCGGCAGCGCATATTGCATAGTAGTCTGTGGAAACACCACTGAGAACGGTTAAAAAAATAAATAAACTTGAATCGTTATGAACAGGAAACGCCGGCACTGGTGTGTGGGGACACAATGGAATGGAACTTTGGAAGTGTAGTGGTCTGCACTTTTTTCGGAACCAGTGTGTGGACAACTGATGGAGTAGTAACATCTTGATTTTAAATCTTGTTTATTCCTGTGAATCATTTGCGTACATACAGTAGTAATAAGAACATAGAACATGGTAGAGACAGTGGTAAAAACAAAACGGAAAAAAGTTGTTTCTCTGTCTGTGCTAAGATATTGAGACTTTTTGACATGCATTTTAGGTGGAAAACTCAGGGGACCCTTGGGAAAACTTCCAAAATTCCCAATCCCTTTCCTACTGGGAATGTGTCTACTTACTAATGGTCACCATGTCCACAGTGGGATATGGAGATGTTTGTGCAAAAACAACCCTTGGTCGTCTTTTCATGGTCTTCTTCATCCTCGGTGGATTGGTAAAAAATGATTTGTCTCTCTCCTTTTTTTGATTTGGTTTCTTTAATTGTGATCATGCATCCAGCTTTTTTCGCCCCGCCTTCAACTTGCCCAGAAGACCATTGCTCATGGTGCTTTTGTCAGATTTGACCAATAGCTGGAAACAACACTCTCCCTCTCTTCACGGTTACCCTACCCCACAGTCCCAATAAAAGTGTCCCTTTAATCCACATTTGCCTTGAATACTTTGGCATGAGTCAGAAAGATTTATGTATGTGTAAGACTTATTTTATGCCAGACATTTATCAATGGCAGCTAGCTGAACTCAAAATAAGTTGACCTGTTGCTCCCCCCAGGAGAAACGCATAATACTCAATGAGAGAAAAGAAGGAGATATTTTAGACATCTTGGGGTTAGCTTGAATTGACCTACTGTTTCTGATAGCCTGATATTCTTCAAACTGAACTGAACTGTGCCATGTATTCAAGTGAAGTGGTTATTGTTACATCTGTGTCACGTATTTGTTTTGTTCAAAAAAGACTCCCTTGAGGAGCTATGATTGTAAGCTTGATATTTTTCATGAGGTTTGCCCAGGTCTTACACTCAGGTAAAAAAAAAAGTCCATTATGCGGTTTCAATACCCCACCCTGCTCTTTCCCATCCCAATTTTCAACAAACCCAGTGAAAGGCTGCCAGTCCATAGTCCTGCCTAATGTCAACACAATAACATCAAACACACCATAATAAGAAAAGAAAAGGCTGTTTTAGTAACTTACTACCAGGTCAGTCATGTGATCACAAAGCCATACTAACAGCTAATGCTAAACATAGCTATATACATATTAGTTTAGTTTTGAGCTATGCTGCTGGAGTTCTATGTAGCTTGATTTTTATCCTCCTTTGTAAGTCGATTTGGGCTGCTAATTGCATAAATCTAAATGTAGTTAAGAATTACTAGAATTACGCTAGGCTATAACTATGCTCAGCTTTGGAGAGTCAGTCTGATACACTTAGGTGTGAGGTTTGTGGCCTACACATACATTCTGTATTATACTGTAGGAAAGAAAATGGAGAGGCTTGTTAATCATCCTCCTACTGTAGAGAAAAGGTCTTCATGTAATAACTCTGCCAAAACATTGTGTTGGATTCCGGGAAACACATAGACAGAGAGGGCAGTCTTCAGGCAGGCGAATGCAGGGCTGTAATTGTGTTGGCAAGGTAGCACTATGCAAATCAGCTTCACACGCGTGTTTGTTGGACGAAACATGGCTCTTTGGAGTTTCTACTCCTCTCATTACTTCTAAGTTAACTTCTGTATAAAACCACCTATCACAGTCTGACTGTTATGAAGTCAACTGTGTCCGTTTTGCTCAGCATTTTTGTTCCTCAAATGCAAAAATCTGATAACTCCCAGGCAGTCTGTCCTCACTAGAACAAACTGCCTTCTGCTATTCTCATTTTTACATTTCTTTTTCGGAAAGCTCTTGTTTAACATTACATTCTGCATGCTATTTTTCCATGACTATATTATTTTTTGCATGTTATATAATTAAACATCTACAGTCTTCAGTACGTTTAACTACAAACACTGTAGATTTCTCTTTTTTCATGTGGATATCTATGTATCCATTCTGCAAACCAAAATAAAATTACAATGATGAAAAAAGAAACTAAAAGAATGAATAGCCCTAGTCTTCTCTTTCTCCTATCTATTTTTTAGTCTCTTCTTTTATCTGCTCCTCTCCTCCTCAGGCCATGTTTGCCAGCTACGTCCCTGAAATCATAGAGTTAATAGGAAACCGCAAGAAATATGGTGGTTCCTATAGTGCTGTAAATGGGCGAAAGTAAGTATAAATACGGGAGGCTGTGCCGACTGGGCAGCAGTCTAACCAACTCCCTCCTTCCCCCGCATGCTTTCTGTTGTCCTGTCTGTTCTCTGTCTCACGCATGTAGGCCATGTTTGCGCGCTACGTGCCCGAAATCGCTGCACTCATCCTTAATAGGAAGAAATACGGAGGGACTTATAACTCCACCCGAGGCAGAAAGTAAGTTGGAGAGACCAGAGAGTTGGCAAAAGATTCATATCTTTTTTTTTTTTTTCTTTAATTCTTTTTTGTATGCCTCTCTGGTAAGGTGTGGTGTGCTGTGTGTAACCACAGGTGATCGTTGTGTCTGATCACAGTGACACAGCGACTGGAGATATCGGCCATGAATGTGAACGCACTAAAGTCACTGCAAAAATACTTTTCAATTACTACAAAGAACTGTAATTAACCTTTTGCTTTTGCTTTTATTGGCAGTCACAAGCACTGTTATATGTCAGCTTTTTGTATGTGGTAGCAACTGTGTTCATTTTGCATGTTTTCCTGTGGTTTTGTTATAGTTAGGTGCTGGTGGTGATGGTTACATTGCATGAAATGGTTATACATTATTTATGTTCATTTCACCATTTAAATCTAATTTATGGTTGTTCAATTCCCATCAATGTGCAGACACTCAGAGCCCAGCTATCCAACATAACGGTGAAGACCCCACCCATTAAGGGAGTGTTTGATTGGTCGGCTCATTTCAGTACAGCTTTGAAATCAGTGATTGGTGATTACACAGAAAACTCTAAAAGTAACTTGGCTATAGAGATGTGCTGTGTCTCTATTAGTAACAAAATGATAGCAAGACAAAGGCAATCGAGTTTTCAATCATTGTACTTTGTACATACACGATGACTTTGTGATATGTCTACATGTCTGCGTATTTACGGAAAAGGGCGGCCATAAACTAGACTAACTAATTGTTGACAAAAGACAAAAAAGTTATGGGATAAAGACCAGCAGAATGGCTTAGTTTGAATTCTTCTGTTCGCTCTGCTCTTGTTTATGTGGGGTTTTTTTTTGCTATTCATTCCTGGCCTAAATCTTCAGTCAGAGCCACACTATAAATTATAGATGCCTCCTCAACTTGAACTCTGAGAATTCCTCCTATTATTTGCTAGTACAGTACATACATGTGGAATGTGCTCATTTTCTGTTTCACATTATTACTGCTAAACTAGACTATATTGTTGTAAATATTCAACAAATTGTAGTCGTGTAAAGTTTTAAAGACAACACAAACACAAGCTTATTTAAAGATCAACAAGAAGCTTATTTACTTATGCATGGTTGAAACAGACATGATTGTTGCACGGATTGAAACTGAAACTAAACTTATCTAGACCTCATTTACATATGATCAAACTTTTAATCAATATCTCAAGAAATGTATTCCAAATAATTAAATTTAAGGACAACATACATACGTGTATGTCCTGCGCCAACGCATTGTGTGATTGTGTGTGTATGATGCTAATTGAGAGCAGAATGATTGCTTGTTGCTTAAACATGGCTGTCCCCTTCTATTATTTAGGCTTCAGATCCTATCCAACGTCACCATACTTTTCATATTACAGCTGTTACCTTCTTCCTGCAACTTTTCCTATGCTGATAAAATGATGGAATTGTAGTTTTGGTGTGGGATTCTCCAGGGATTTCTCATACTGGCCATGCCAACATTGATTCTGTTGCTATATGGTTATCTTATTTTTGTCAACTTATTGGAAATATTTTGAAGGTCTCCCAAGGATCATCTAAGCATAAAAAGGACAACCACACATGATTGTCTGACTATTTGCATCACTGTGGCTACTGTCAAGACAAAGAACATGTACTGTAGTATGCCATGTATTCTAATGAGTAAGATATCTTGTGCTACCAAAAAAGTGCCGAACCACAGTGTTTAGACTACGTGACCATGGGTGGCGGGTGGTCCTGACGTTTGGGGAGGCAGCGCATGACCAACTTTTATACTGCTGGCCATTAGAATATAATTAACCATAGGCAAGAGTCTCAGAAAAATATTATATATAAAAACGACCGTATATCCATGTTGATATGAGACTAGCTACATTTAAAAAATCCCGCGCTAGAGTGGATACCAGCGGCTGATTGGCTATTTTTGTTTTGGCCTAGAACTACCATGATCTGACTCTGTCTATCACCATAGTAACGCGTACTCACTCCCAACTTGTCATAGCAAAGATCCTTCATTTTACCATCACTGGACGCAGCTTCTACTGCTGCGGCTGTTGCGTTCATTCTGAAATCATCTATAAAAATATTCACACATCATGTACATTATTTTCACAATTTCCCAGCATTAATTTTGAGGAGGCTTAGCCTCTCCAAGCCTCCAATGTACGTGCGCCCATGTACGTGACCTCTACGTAATTGCTCAAATCAGTCAAAAGTCTACACAAGAGCACAGCTTTCTAGCATGACCTAAGTGTTAGATTAGACATCGGACATGCTGCCCCATACTATAATCTTACTACTATAATCTTTGATTTCTTAGAGAGGATTCGGAAAGCTTTCTGATCTTTGTCACAAATGTAGGTCTCCAGATGGCTACCATTCATATTCATGTGCTGATCCTTGGATGTAGCCAAGCCTGAGTGACCATGTGCACAGCAGAGGGTGTAGATGGATAGATAGATAGATATAAACTTTACTGATCCCCAAGGGGGGAAATTCAAGATGGTGGAGTCACCTTGGCTGCCATCCGTACGGCGAGAGTACTGCATGTACTGTCGTTACATAAGTCATTTTACGAGACAGACTGCCAAACAGTGTACTTACCCCAAAGGAAACATACAAATTTTGTATGAATACAAATGCACTCACAAAATTGACTGTGGTCTATAATTATTTAAAATATAAAAGCCTGCACTGTAATAATGGCCACATGAAGTAGGATGTTACCACTAATAAAACATTTTAATCAATACTTCTTTTTTCATCATTAGCATTAATTGTAGAAAACGATATTCAGTGTGCCCTGGTAAATGGCAAATTTTTTTAGTTTGCAGCCATTTAAGGGAGTTAATGCGGCTTAAACCTTTACACACAAACTTTTTTACAATGAAAACTCTGGTCCTGCCATTTGAACGTCTTTGTAGACTTTGGAGGCACATGCATTTTAGAATATGTTTCTACACTAAAAACCTTTTTAATTAAAGATTTCTGGTGTGCGTAATGGCTAGATATAGCACCGGAGGGATAAAACATTCAGGACAGACTTTGCTGAAAATTGATAACACATTTAGGCTACTCAAAATATAGAACTATTTCAGGATTAAAGAGAGACCATCTTTATATATTTATTATAATCTGTAATCTGATGTAAAATATTTAGTGGACCCATCCTCGACATCAGTGTTGACAGCGCTAATAGGTTAAGATACATATGCAACCACTGTTCTATGAATTTCGGATGACCGCCGTCTCTTTGAGCATCTAAGCCTCTGCTTAGAGAGTGTGTGTCCTCGCCCATGACCTGCTTGGCACACAAATAGTGAGTCTGACTGCCGAAATACTGTAGACGCTTGGATGTATGTCCTCAGTGCTTGCACTGGGCACAGAAGGACGATACCTTGTGCCTGCTCTTCATCCTCAGGAGGTGGTATGAAGGACACCAAGCTGAGGGGCTGATTGGAATATGTTCGAGAAAAGGTCTTTGGCATGAATGCCGGGTTTGGCCACAAGGTTACCCCTGTACCATCGGGGCTCCACTGTAAGCACTCTTGGCTGATGGACAGGGCGTGTAACTCGCTCACTTGCCAATACCATGACCAAAAGAAATGCCGTTTTTAAAGAAAGCCATTTTCAAGCCATTGTGTCTGGGGGGCCTGAGACACCTAGTACCCTTCAGAATATGGCTTACTAGAATGTGGATCCCTAAAGTCTGCCCATTCAGTCGGTCATGCCTCGCCGATATAGCCGCAACATACACCTTGAGGGTGGATGGTGAAAGGCCTTCCTGAAAGCAAGATTGCAAAAGACTCAAGATGATCGGCACCGGCACCTGGTTGCATGCTTGGCACCATCTCACAAAGAGTTTCCACCTATTAGCGTACAGCGCATTAGTAGAAGGTGCTCGTGCACTTTGGATGGTCCGTGCAACTGCCGGATCACAGTCCACTAGTAACGGGACGGACCCACCAGCGGCCACACCCACAACTGCAATCGGGCTGGGTTTGGGTGGCAGATTTGGCCCCCCAGCTGTGAGAGGAGAGCTCTACGGGAAGACACCCGGGTTCCCCGTCCAAAAATATGTACAGAGTCAGGAACCAGACTCTCCCGGGCCAGTTTGGTGCTATTAGTAGTATTCTGTGCCCCTCCGCGAGTGGGAATGAGGGAAGGCATATAGCAGTTGTTGTGGCCACTCGTGTGCCAGTGCGTTCTGGCCCAAGGAACTCTACGGCTCCCCTAGTGAAAACCACAGGGGGCAGTGAGTCGTGGCTTGAGAGGCGAAAAGGTTCACCTCTGTTCTGCCATACCGGCACCAGATGGTAGATGGTGATCCACTCCCCCGGATGTGGATGCTGACGTGATAGAAAGTCTGCGGCGGTGACCTCATCACGATACAACATTATCGCGATATAGCCATATTACGATATATTGTGATATTCTACCACAACATTAAATACATTAAAATTATTAAAAGTTCAAATGAAAAATTTAAGTTGCTGCATGTATGTTCATCATGATATTGATCATTCAGAGGACAAATTTAATCAAAAGCTTCAAAACGACCTATTTGTTTAATGTTGGTGCTTTTGGGCATTTGGGCATTTTTTACCACCTCGTACATCTTGGGCACAGCTGTTTCTGTAATGTGGATGCATTGTGGTATCCTATAACGAGGCTCAAACATATGTAGCATCCACATGAAGCATACGCTATATGGGCGCAAATCTTTACAAATAAAATGCATGAAGGCCTGTGATACGTTGACGCACGAGGTGAGTTAGATGGCAGCAAGTTATCCAGCGTAGCTTGGTTTGGTTCAATACGCTTCTGCGGCTGTTTCTTTGCCAACACGTCGGCATGATGTCTCGCTAGGTGAGCCCGTAAGTTACTTGTGTTCCCACAATATTTCACGGGAGCAAGACAGAGCTTGCAGATGGCATTGTTTTTATCAAGCTCACTATTGTTACCTTTAAGTTGGAAGCCAAAGTACTTCCATACGTCGGCTTTGTGCTGCGGAGGCGTTATGATTTTGTTAGCCATGTTTGAGTAAGTCTGCTTCTGCCACTGTGACCACCTCTACTAGAGGAATGACGCTGTATCGGAAACCAAAGCAGCTCTACGCCGCCATCTCTCGGAGCGGAGGGGCGGAGGTTGTGCAATTCATAATGTGTCGAAATACACTCATTTTCTTTTTTAATAATCGATATTAGGATTTCAAAAAATCTGATATATTATCGGGCGGCCAAAAATTGCAATATATTGCAAAATCGATTTTTCTTTTGTTTCACATCCCTAGTTCCGAGTGCCCGGCAAATGCAATGCCCTCAGGCTCAACAGACTAGGGTGGGCCCATGTCAGCAGCTGCTGCGTGACCCTTAAAGAATCCCTGGACTTGGTGCTCCCCTGGTGTTTTATATGGTAGACCGCAGATGTATTTTCAGTCCTTACCATAACGTGACACCCAGCTAGAACTGGGAGGAAGTGTTGTAAGGCAAGAAAATGAAGTTGATGAAGTTGTTGGCTAAAAGTTGTTGGCTGGTACAGAAACCGACCGCCAGAACAGATGTCATTGTCTGTCGCCTACGACCCTTACGGGGGCAGTGGCTCGGGGCTGCGTCTTGTGTGCCTGGTAAAAGTAAGGTGGGACATGGAGTTACCTATACAAGAAGCCCGTGTTGCAGATTCATAGCTCTTTCCAATTAAAGAAGGGCTAAGCAAAGTTCTGTTTTTTTCTCTCACAAGCTCCCTCTAAAGACCGCTGTGTTGCATTGTATTGCACTTCTATTGGAGGCGGTCCGCATTGCTGTATCTACCGCTATAGGCCACGGTGGCGCATTCTGCACCGTTTGTTCGCCTCATTTTAGCATCCTAAACAGTATGAAATGGATTAATTAAATGAAAAATGTTGCCTAGTGGGCCTTTAAGTCGTCTGTCAGATGACACTGTGGCCGTGGACAGTGAGCGTCGGGTCGCAATGCCTTGTTTGGTAGAAGAGTTAAGGCAGCGAGAGCCGGTTCAATAGTTGGCATGTGGTCCAGACCTAGGCTGGATGCATCCTGCATAATTGCCAGAGCGCATCAGTCACTAGGGAGGTGGGAAAGACTCCATCTATGTAGCTCTGCAACCTAATGGGGAGGCTACAATGGATACGTTACGGCTGCGTTAAGTCTTGTTAAGTCAAAGACGTATCTGCTGTAACAATTAAATTCCACTCTAATCAATGGAACTGGCTACACCAAACACGGTGTTGCTATGTCTCGCCGCACCGCAGCCGCAGAAATAGACTTTTTTTTTTTTTTTTTTTTTGCCGCAAGCCATTTTGTCATGTAATTTTATAGAAACACTGTCTGAAGATTATCTGAAGTGCATTGTTTTCATATAGTCATTGATTTTATGTATGCACACTATAAAATAAATAAAAATAGTCTTGAGAGCTGTTGCTGTGGAAAATATAATGGTATTATCTGCTAGAACAGTTGCTTACTGCTGCTTGGCGATGGATACATTTAAACTGATGTTAAATGTTCACTGATGATGAATGTTCACTAACATGAAGTTGAACAAAATAAACATTTAGGCTATATGATCCAAGTGAATAGTCTACCACTAAATGCAAAGGAGATTCTTGCATTTGACTTAACGCTACGAACACATCCAGTGTAGCCTGTCCAACAGAAAAAAGTAAGCTTCTAGAACATGTCGTGCGGTAACGTATCCAGTCTAGGACACGTATCAGCGGAGTTGCAAACACACATGATGCAGCAAAAAAAGCAGTCTTAAGAGGGTGAAATGAACGCAGCTCCATCCTGCTATGGGTTTACAGACTCCAGGCGATTGCTGATACAAACAAACCTGCTTCTAAACGAGAAGATGGCAAGAGATCACTTCCGGGGTGAACGTACCTTAAATACGTGCGTTGCAGCATACGTCACCCCTGTTGCAAGCGACTTTGTTGGTAAATACACTCAAACTGCATGTACATGTGATGGACGGTCAGTAGAAATGAAATGGAACCACAGGTTGGTTTTATAAGTAAAAATTGCATTGCATCGTCGCAGTTAGGCTACAATTATTATGGCATTGTTGGCCCAAATTGGTGAACACAATGTTGACTGGATCAAACAGAACCATGCCCTTCCGGGATATGTTAAAAATGAATTGTCATTATTTTTCTGTAATCAAGTCGCAGTTTCCCAAAATTTATGCCTTAACCTCTCTCTGCCCATTTATCCAAATGTGAAAAAGTATTTATACCAACGTGCTTACAGTGCATAAATGTACATATAAATATATACTATATAAAATGTCTAAACTAAATCTAAACTAGATATTTTTGTAAACTTTTATATAGTACTTTTCCAATACTTGTAGTTTTCCAATATTTTGATATGTAGGCCTACATTAGGAGTTTTCCAATATATTTTTAAACCACTTCCAAACTGGAGATTAATTCTGTCTTTTTTTTTTTTTCCCTGGATACGTGTAAAAGCAATTAAAATGTTATAAACCGACAGGTAGTACCACTTCAAACACTGACAGATATAGTGTAGTGTGTGTACTGTAGAATGGTCACAGGGCATATGGGCTTCCCTTGACCCTGTCCTTACCAATCACAGGGGAGCAGTGGCCTGACAATAGCCTCACCTGATTGGTTAATCGTTCTTTTTTTTTCACCTTGGTGAAACGGAGTGCGGTACCATGTTTTCAACGCTCATTCACCACGTAATATTTAGAGCGGCGCTGTTTTACACATTAGATATAACGCTCAGTAAATAATGAAGAGAGACAAGGAAGAGACGATAGAGACACCTCACAGAAGGATTACGTGTTTTTATTAAATTACGGTTATATTCTGAAAAAATTGTGGCTTCCCTTGGCTTCCGCAAGAAAACGCCTCTGGCTGTATATGAGACCAAATAGGACATGCATCAGAGGCTCTTGCCATCCTTCAACACTGGCATGCAGTGGGCGCCAAAAGCTATTCGCATGGAGACCATCCTTGATGGCACTTAAGAGAGTTTCGAGAGTCGACTTGAACAGACTGTGCCCAAGTGAGACTGCTTTTGGCAACATGCAACAAGAATTCTACAGATATATATCGACCAAGAGTGCTACGGATGAATTGGGAGATAAAAGTACACAGCTTTCTAATAAATTGTAGATAGTAAAGTGTCGGTCTTGCTGTTATCAGCCTTGAGCATTGCAACATGGCGTTCACTGTACATCTTGAGTAGTGGTACACCCGCGGGGGTGCAGAGTGCAGTCTAAGACAAACTTCAAAAAAATTAAACCAATTAAAAGTCAGATAGAAATTAAGCCAACGTCTCTCTTGCATGATTTTTGCAGGCGGGAGCGGGACAAAATATTGCAGGCGGGAGCGGGAGTGAAAATTACAATTCTTTGCGGGAGCGGGACAGCACGATGCGGGTGCGTGCGGGAGTGGGACTGATAATTCTGTCCCGCGCAGACCTCTTCTGACTATTTCACTGAATTCCATACACTGCAAATGTAAAAGGTTACAATAAAACAGAAATTGGATATTTTTTAACTAACTTCTTTAATCTGCTCTCAACTGTGGAATGAACATTCTAACACTTATATTTACTGTAAAACCATTGTCCAGGTTGGGGAGTACATGATTCTAAGTGAGCATAATCCTCATTTTGTTAATTCAGCACAAAGAAATCTTGCATTGCAAGAAACTGAAAAAAATTGTAGTGTGTTCCACTACACCAGACATAGATAATAATAAAAAAAAGTTTGGGGTGCAGTTCGCTAGTCAACAGAAAATGACATTTATATAGACACACAGGCACACCATTTTAGGGAGTTTTTTTGGTGTAATAATTTCCTTAGGAGGAATGTGTTTTTTCAATTGACGGGCTCCATAAGTTACATACATACTACTCCTAATTAAACCTCATATAGGATATCAATTGAATTCAAATACTGTAGCAAATAAAATGACTACTTTATCCTGGATTGTAATTTTTGTAAAGCAAAGTTGGATGAGTGGACTGGAAAATAACGAAAGCTGTTTAAAGTGTGGTGGTGTTTCCATTTCTAGGTCCTCATTTGCTTGGCGAAACAATGGATGAGATGTCACATTACACAGCATTTTAAATAAATTAACTCTCTTTTTCCCCCACACAGATTGTATGTAACTTCTCATCTAGGTATGAAGTGTTTTCCAGTTAATGTAAACCTGTATTTCTGTGTTTCTTCATCTGTGGGTGTTTGGCCAAAGTTAATGACAGGCGGGGGTGCCGGCGTCTGGATTTGACGCAGTCTGATGACTCTAGTAAGACTCCTGGCTAATTCCTCTTTATGAACTGTTTGCCTTGCAGACATATTGTGGTGTGTGGTCACATAACCCTTGAAAGTGTGTCCAACTTCTTAAAAGACTTCCTCCACAAGGACAGGGATGATGTCAATGTAGAAATTGTTTTTCTTCATAAGTAAGTGCCTTTGTGGTCCGAGAACTTTTTTTGATTCAGAAGTTTGTTTTGAAAAGAGGCAGCCACACACTGATTATACCCTCTCTCTGTTGGTAGTATTTCCCCTAATCTTGAGCTGGAAGCCTTATTCAAACGGCATTTTACCCAGGTGGAATTCTACCAAGGCTCTGTCCTCAATCCTCATGATCTTGCAAGAGTGAAGGTGAATTGTCTTGTTTGTTGTGTGTGTGTGTGTGTGTGTGTGTGTGTGTGAGTTTGCATTGTTTTTTCCATTATAGGTGTGTTGACAAAGTAGGAACTCAGGCATGGCAAAAAAGAGTTGGTTTAACTTTGTTTATTACTAGTGATATGGCAAATAAAGTGTTTGGAAAGCATACGAGCTTCAAATGCTCATCCAAAAACATCTGCCCTCATTAACATCCAACTTTTGTGGGATAGAAATGTCAGAAAACATCTCATGAACCAAATGAGACCAAATGAACAAACCAGGATACCCTCTCATAGTGCCTCAGAAAGTATCAGATATCACATTATTTTTTTCTTTATATTTCTTTCATTTCCTGTGATCAAAGAATGGCAGTGGTGCTGGGAATGCAGACATATTTACCATCGTCGTAAATATCAAAAGCAAAACACACTTGAAAAGAAAACAACAAAAAAAACTAAATCGAATATCTTTCCATTCGCCTCCCTGATCTAAATGTTTTCCACATTCAGATTGAATCGGCAGATGCCTGTCTAATCCTAGCTAACAAATACTGTGCAGACCCTGACGCAGAGGATGCGTCCAACATAATGAGGTGAGACGAGACGAGACAAGCACACAGTTACACAAGGGTGGGGGAAAAACCATGCAACCAAAGAAGGACATTAGCTTATCCCATATTAATACAGCAGATCAGGCTGATGGATAGATGTTTCACACAGAATTCACACACATTTGTTTTTCAACAAATTGCTCATCATTGTGTCTTGCTACTTTAGAGTGATTTCAATCAAGAATTACCATCCTAAGATCCGAATCATCACACAGATGCTGCAGTATCACAATAAGGTATGGGCCACGTCCTTCAGCTCTGTAGTTTTACAACCGGATTTGGTATTCAAACTAATCAGTCAGTATCAATATTGACAAGTGAAAATTTCAGTTGAGATAAATTAGTTTTGACTTGAGTTTTGAATAGCTTTCATCACTGTGAAAGAAGATCTGCAAAACTCATTTATCTTTACTGAAATTTTGTGATCATCCTTATTGCAGAAAAATCAAACAGAATCTGTTAAAAGAAAAGTCTGCGAGTGTGAACCATCTTCTTCAAGCTTAGACAATTGTCCTGCTCCAGCTTGTCTTCCTCCTCCTCCTCTTTCTCCTCATCCTCTTCTCCTCTCACATCATTTCCATGTTTTATTTCGGTTTCGCCGCTCCTCCCAGGCGCACCTCCTGAACATCCCGAGCTGGAACTGGAAGGAAGGGGACGACGCCATCTGCCTGGCTGAGCTGAAACTGGGCTTCATCGCCCAGAGCTGCCTGGCACAGGGCCTCTCCACCATGCTGGCCAACCTCTTTTCTATGAGGTCGTTCATCAAGGTACGCTGCCCCCCCGTCCGGACTCGGTCCATCGCTCTCTCCCCGACGTTGTTATTTATACTGCCCTGAACGCTTTAGTGGGGGTTTAATCCATTAAGCATCACGTCCTTTGCCAACAAAAGGCCGTGAATCTGGTCAGCACCTCGGGTTGGTGCGTGACCTTCATCCAGGAACACTGCCTAAAGCCTGAAAATATGTACAGATGTACAATCCCTTGTGTGGTTGTTGAAAGTTGATTACTAACCCCTCAACAATATATCATTAAGGGAAAATCCGATTGGATTCTTAGCACTGACTAGACGAGTTATTTTGTGGTCCATTTGTTCACATAAAAGATAGAAGAGGACACCTGGCAGAAGTACTACTTGGAAGGCGTGGCCAATGAGATGTACACAGAGTATCTTTCTAGTGCCTTTGTGGGTCTGTCCTTCCCTGAGGTTTGTGAGTGAGTACATTTTTCATTTGTCTCTCATCATACAGTGTGGTGCAATGACACTTGAGCTTGCCCCTGGCTCTTATTTAGGCCTGATGCAGTAATAGCAGGTCAGCAATATGTCTCCAGAGAGTCCCATATTTGTTCCAACCCATTCACTGAACAAGTCGGTTCTAACTGTGCTAACTCTTGTGCCCTACTCTTCAAATGGGCAGATGAGTTGAAATGGCTGGCTGGTAGTATTAAAGCAATGCATGCTAAAGAGCAAAGGGGCAAAAGTCATTGAAGTTACTTACATCATGGGTTGTTAACCAATGAAAAAAGTCCCACTGAGATGGCTACCAGCCCGTCGGTGTTGATTTAGTGGACTGACCTGCATTAAAATTTGCGTAAAATTTGTTTGTTTGTCCTACAGGTTGTGCTATGTGAAACTGAAGCTGCTGTTAATAGCCATAGAATACAAGTCAGATCAAAGAGAAAGCAGGTGAGGCACACACACGCATACCTATGAGAGAGAGATGTGTTTTTTTGGTAAAGATATATTATGATGTATTTTTATGTTTGATATCGGATATTATAAGCATAATAACAAATAAAAAATGCAACTGCAATAGTCATTCTATTGAGAATAAACTTTTCATGTTTATTAGCACACTCATCAACCCTGGGAACCATGTTAAGATGCAGGAGGGAACCTTGGGCTTTTTTATAGCCAGTGATGCGAAAGAAGTCAAGAGGTACTGTGCCACTTGCTCGCAGAACTAACTTAACCCACACAGTTTTCCACTGTGACTGAGGTGATTTGTTGTTCGTTCATCAGGGCGCTGTATTATTGCAAAGCCTGTCATGATGACATCACAGATCCTAAAAGGATCAAAAAGTGTGGATGCAAAAGAAGTAAGTGTACAGTTTCATCTCTGTTTTATTGTCTTATTTTCCCATGTCTAAATTAATCATAAAACCTATTGGTCTTTACAAGTGCCTTCATAATACCATTCTTATGTTTTTACGTTTGCGTTCAGGTTGTTTTTAATTTGCACGTTTGCTCTATTTGAAGCAATGACCCCAAATGTGTTTAATTATTACTGTCAAATGGGAAGAAGCAATTATGAGATGTCATAAAGCCATTTCAGTATCAAGAGAGTTGTTTATTTGTCCTGAAAATTCTAACTTATCCATGCTTTGGCATGTAAAGATGCATCTCACTCACCTTAAGGAGTTTGTCTAATCTTCTGAATGATTACACTATCACTGTTTGAACTATCTAGCTGCTTTGGGGATCTTAAAGGAAGAAGGGTCATATTCAGAGGTGTAGTGGGTGTTTGATGCATGGGTATCGAGTCCCCCCACTTGGAACAGATCTTTTAATTAGGCTACTTCTTACCTTTGAAATATTGGCCATTCATTCATAACATTATACCATTATATTACCAACCCCTACCAAACAAAACCACCACTGGTCATATCAAAACTTCAAGAGGCCAGTATTTATATGGTATAAAATATAATTGACTTTGATTTCTGAATGACTGACTTTAGTGAGGAATACAGACATGTTACTTTGTTGTGTTTTTTTTTTGTGGTCTAATGTTTCCATTGATTATATTGAACAGAACCTACAATCAGAAGGAAGGGACATGCATTATCCAACTAACTCATAATAAGTCATGTTTTTCTTTCGTCCTTTTCTTTGCTTTTTGCTGCATTGGAAAATGGTCTTTAAACCACTCTGTGATAGTGATATATTGTGAGTAAAAGTGCCTCATTTTATGTTTGGAAAGGAAGTCACCTTAAAAAACAACATTAACAAATTGTTTATGTTGCATGTGTGAATGTCAGAATTGTATCCTTCATGCATATCCTTGTTGGGTTGGCAAACAAAGGAAATAATTGAGTTGTTAAAGAATGATATTAGGTTACTATGGGAATATTACTACAGGATGGGATAACACATTTTTTTTTCTAAATAACACCAACAATCATCAAACACCGTAGATAGATGGCTGATACAGAATTAAACATTTAAAGCATTTTTTGATAATCTTAAACTGGTAATGTATTTATGGACAGCAGTGACAGTAAAAAACCTTGTTCCCTACATTTTAAGGATTGGATATAGAAATGAATCTTTACATGGATTGACTGTACCCATGTGTACCACTAGGTGTCACCCCAAACCATTAAATTAAACTCACAGCAGTATTCACTTGAACCTCTGGCATTTAAAGGCCAGATTGCATGGAGAAGGCTTTTGTATGTCCCATCAAACTTCAGCGCTGTCATGTACCGTCATGAAACTGTATCACGTGTTGCATGTGATATCCAAGCATGCAGACCAGCTTGTTGTGAATTGCTACCGGAAGAAGCACCAAGCAACTTTAAAGCTCTATCCAACAGAGTTTAAGTTCTGAAGGCTTTTCCTGTCCTACATCCTTTGTGCTCCATGCATTGCCATCTTAAAGGAGAAATCCGGTGTGAATCAACCAATAGCCTTGTCATTCCAGGTCACTGAATGCTGTCTGCAGAAAAAAGACCCAGATTTTATACAACAAAGTGTAGACAACTGGAAGCTAAACTTAACTGAATGGGGCATAGGTGTTTCTGTGCCCTATTCAGTCAACATTAGCTGTCGTTTCATTATTTGTTCCATGCTGTGTCAAATTTTCTAGTTCTTCTCCATATCAAACCGTCCCCGACCTCGAAAAACAGGGCTAAAAACAGGCGATTCACTCTGTATTCCTCCTTTAAGTGAATTGCCCTTCACATGCCCCTTCCCAGACAGAGTCACCCCAACCCCCCTCCCAGACATGCGACATGAGCCCAGGAGGAGAGCTTGGCTGCTGTGGTTTCACTGAGAAACTAACCTCTTTTGTGTACAGCCACTGTTCATGGATTTATGTGCACCTGCTTTTATGCTCATTTAAGGGCTTCTGCTATAAAGTCCATTATAGCACTATAACACTGAGCTTGTTCAAGAGAGTGCCTGCAAACCTGCCTCCACATGTTTCATTAGAGAGATAAGGACAACAGGTGGGGAGTGGATGAGGGGTTTGCCAATGTGTGGCTCAACTGAGTGCACTCCTCATGAGACAGGAAAAAAAAATACAGAAATAAGAAAGTTGAACTTGAGAGAGACTGACCTTTTAAGTTATTCTCCATATACAAGATTGTCCTTATTTGTCTGATCTAACAGTGATGCATCATCCAATCTCTATATAGAGAAAAGTTTCAAAGATATAAAGTTTAAGAGATGTGGAGCTGTATGTGGACCTGTTTAAAGAGACAAAGACCCCTACAGCTGGGATGCAGAATGTCTTCACCATAACCTTCCATTAACCTGCTGCTTTTCCTCTCCTCTCATCCCCCAAAAAAACATGACTGTAGCCAAGATGTCCGTCTACAAGAGAATGAAACTGGCATGTTTTGATTGCGGCCGGTCGGAGCATGACTGCGCGTGCATGTCAGACAGTGTGCATAGTAACCTGGACTCCTTCCCACCTGGCTACGCTCTCTCCCCCCTGTCTGTTAATGATTGTGCGGCCACTTTGCGCTCCTGTAAGTCACCGGCGTCCCGCGGACACACACACACACACACACACACACACACAAAACACCGACGCCGCTGTGGTTTACTACCTGTTGAATGTCGTCTGCCTGCCTGTACAAAGCCGTCGCCTGTGTCCCTCAAATCGCTTAACTGTTGGTGGGGGATTGCTTGGATCTTGCATGCTGTGTGTGTGTGTGTGTGTGTGTGTGTGTGTGTGTATGGTTTCTGTGTTAACCACATTATGTTATATAATACTGTATGTACATGGTACAAACACTGCTGCCTAGTCCATTGCATCCATTTACATCTATTGCTTTATAATCCATACACATTTCATTCAATTTAATTTCTGAATTCATGCAAATTTCACCAACACAAGATTAGGTGCTGTCAATGTATAGCTATTAAATCAATCCATATCATAATTCCCCCGCCACGCGATTTCCTGAAAAAATTGCTTCACTAGTCTTAATGTTGCTAACACAGAGATGAATGCAAAATGAATCACAGGAGATTGAGATTAGTTTTTTTCGTATTATCATTATTATGTTTGTTTTTTGTGGGGGGGGGGAGTGGCATGAAGGCCTGGACAGGAATGTCCTGTTCTCATAAGCAGCGGGGTTACATGGTTGTGACTGTGTCTGGTGGTGTCTGGAGAATGCTGTCTAACCTCAGTGACATTCAGAAAGAGCAAACGCTGATGTAGGCCGACATGAAAATTATGTTTCCGTTTTTTTCCTCCCCTCCTTCTGTCTCGTCCGCCTGCCACAGCCAGTTGTACTGTAGTTTTCACTAGACATGCTGCGACAGATCCCAACCACCAGGCACTCCTCACCTCTCCAGACCCCTCTGCTTCACTGCCTGTAGAGGAGTGTGTGTGTGTGAGAGAGAGAGAGGGACTGTGTGTGTGTGTGTATGTGTGTGAGAGAGAGAGAGGGACTGTGTGTGTGTAAGAGAGAGATAGAGAGAGAGAGGGACTGTGTGTGTGTGTGTGTGTGTGTGTGTGTGTGTGCGTGCGTGCGTGCGTGCATTTTGGGGCCAGGGGGTACAGTCTCTCATGAGAGTCCCATCACCGTCTTCTTCACAGTAGCAAATTCCTGGTGACGGATGGCAGTGCCCGTGTGGCTCATTCTTATAGTCTGATAGTCTTGTGTCATAGGCCACAACTGTGTACATGCACATGTGAATTTAGATTTGTTCCAGAATGCTATACACAGAAATGTAATACATGTTCAAATATATTGTTTTTGTTTTTTTTTTACTTTTTATTTCTCAGATATATCAGTTGATTGTAATATTTTAACATAATCATAATATCAACAATTGAAGTTCATAGCATTCAAAATTGATTCATAGCATTGTGGAAGAAAAATATTTCTTGTCTACTATAGCCTGCTCCTGAGGCTTTATTCATTGGTCAAACTGCTCCTTTTGGATGGGTCTGTCCGAAACAGCCAGAATTGTTTTTAGTTTGTTTTCTTTGTTTGTTTTATTTACCTATCTATTTGTTTATTAGTTCGTTATTCAGATAAGCCTTTAAGACAGGTGACAGGTGTCCTAAAGCTGTTAGTTGTGCTTTCCTCAGTGATTTCCTCTTCATTATAATGATATCAAGTTGCACAGAGATGAATGAGGTCCATGGCCAGTCCAGATGTTGAGGAATTGAACACGCAACAACCTTTGTACAAACAGGAACAGAAACTGGTCTCGCCGTGCTCAGATCTGAATGGGATCATTCAAATATGAATAATGATGAAATATGACGTCTAGCTCCTCATTTGTTTTCGGGTTAATAGCAAATTGTAGTTCTCATGTGTGGTCCGTTTTCATTCTCTTCTGTGCCTTTCGGTTGCTCTCAATCAAACCCCTGTCTTGATTCACCTCAGCTCATCTGCAGATGATCACCAGCATCCATTTGCAAATCAGTACTTCATTATCCACACGCAAATCATTTATTTTCTGTCCCATTGCTTTTGATCCATAATCGCCAGCAGCTCCACACTTCACAGGCACTTCCTCTCCACATGTGCCTTAAAGAGAATCTTCTGGATGTGAGATTCAAGTGCCAATCTCCCCCTGTCTCCATTGCACACTCACCCCCTTCCTCTCTTTGCAATGTGAAGATTGTGCTCTTTCATTGACTTTCCTTTTGCATTAATTGCAGCCTTTTAACCTCTCTGTCTCTGCACTCTTCTCAGCTAAAAGTAATTATAACGGATATATCAAATCAAGTAAGTTTTTATTTCCCTTCTTTGTTGACTTCCTAACCTATTCCTATTTGTGTCCTCCTATGCCTGTGTCCTTGA
>JAGFZM010000004.1:643019-671511 GCA_017657215.1 Limnothrissa miodon | reverse complement strand
GAGTTTACCCAGATTTTATATTAAAATAATTGGTGGTTGATAAGTAGACATAAACAATTGAATCGAAATGTCAAAGAAGCATACAAGTAGCACAGAGATAATGGTTTAAATGGCTGCTGAATCGGGTTAGCTTTTTTCGCCAGCGGGTGGTGCTGCTGACCCAGTGCAGATGATGTGTGTGGGGCGCTCCAGTGTCACATGGGTGTGCAGTTCACCTTACTTCACTGCACTGGGAGCTGTCCGCCAATATTTAATGTTAAACTATTATACTGTATGTCTCTAGTGTGAGACAGAAAATGACAGCCCTCACAGTTATATTGGGATTAGGATGTAAGTGAGAAAATGACATCAGACATTGGCTACTGTAGTTAAAGGGACATACCATGGTAAATCTGCACTGAGCCTCGTGTTGGAAGTCTGAGTGTTGTCAGTTGGAAGGAGAATGATAAAAGGCCCTACTGTATGTGCCTGACTATCCCTTTAAGTTGGGTGCATTTCAGCCTTACAGTGTCTTGGCTTCCTTACCATGCTGTGCTAGTACGACACTACACGGCTCTGTTTCCCGGGCGCACGTCCCCCTCAGGACACCCAACGCTGTGACACTGGGCCGACCTGGCACGGCACAGCTGAACCAGGAGGTCTCGAGCAGGGAGATGAAAATCTAGGAGGCAGCTGACTATCGATGTAATCTTTAGCGGAGCCCACGTCGCTCGCAGCTAGCAGGAAGGGCCCATGCAAACCCAGCGCTGCAGTATTAGCGTGATGGTGATTTAGTAACTTGCATTGGCGTTCCTCTGTTCAAATTAAGTTGTTCATTAAATCCGAGCCAATTTATGGAACATGACAAGGGGATTGTAACTCTGTCTGGGCATCGCTGTCTGTAAATCTTTTAGGAAGAGACATTCCTCAACAGAGGTAGCGAAGACTAACACAACATTATTAATTAGGATGTCCGATTTAACATTTAACATTCATTTAACATTTTTCATGGTTATTAAAACTTCCAAAGTGTAATGCTTTCCTGTGTCATACCTAATGCCTGTTCGTAGTGCTTAGTCTTAGTAGTGAAATTAAATAAAGCTTCAATTAAAGAACTTAAGTGGCAGTTAACTTTACCTCAGCAACTGCCAGTAAAGAGGCAGTGTCTTTATTACTTAACAAAAAGCAAGCTTTTCACTTGACAATAACAACATGAAAATTTCTCTAGCACAATTGAAGCTATTTTGTGTCCTTGTCTCCTTATTTGGCAGTAAAGGATGAAGTCAAGGTACCTTACAAACCTCAGCCCCCTAACTTCCAACCAAACCCAGTTAGCACACCCCAGACAGCCCCCTCTAGTGGTTTGGAGTCCAGTGGCCGTGTGCCCCTGGTGAATAACCGCAAGGGGAGCCTGTGGCTGCCCAGCACCTCCTCGTCCCTGCTGCGCCTCAGTCTCTCGGGCTCCAGAGAGCTGGGCCATCCACTGAGCGGCACCATCGGTGGCGCTGGCTGCAGCGCTGCGGCGAGGATGGGCATGGACGACCCTCGGCTGCAGAGGGCCCGCAGCCTACCTGTGAAATACCGGTACCACCCGTCCCACGGCAGCACCTCCCTGCTGGGCCAGAGGGAGTGTAAGAACAACAGCCTCCCGCCAAGCACCCCGCGACCACTGGCCGGCATGGAGGGAGGATAAAAGGGCACATTATTTGAAGAGGTGTCTACATAAGAGAGACATGAGCCTGTCATATCATGGCATGTCATCACATATCGCTTCATTAGTGTTCACGACTGTTGTCATAAACGTTTTGTAACTACGAAAACCAAATGATACTGATGCCATCATGACGACAGTCATAACAGTCTGAAACATCAGAAAATGTGTCATTAATGTTCATGATGCATATGATGTCAGACTCATGTCATTTTTATGTGAACCCCTTTAAATAAAGTGTTCCCAATGCAACTAAACGCACGGGGGAGACCCATAGATTAGAATCTAAACTGTTACTAACTGTTTAGGTAGGACCGATAGTACACTCCATGTGGTCCTGTGTGTGTCTGCACCAGATTGCAAATTGCAATCTTGTTTCATTAGTTTGGAGCACCATAGTTTAATCTAATTCTCATTTGTGCAAACCTAATTGATATGTTTGTTGGAATTGATGCTGGTGTTGTTCCATTATTCTGTGTTTTATGGAGACTAACATCCCTATAGGGTCTTTGCTGTTGTGCGGGTACAGTACAGTGGTCAAATGCACAGCTCATGTGTGCCATTGTGGAATCCCATCCGAACTAACAGATGGCTCCTGACTGGGTCGGCCATGACATCTGTTTGAGAGTGGTTCCGTGTAGCCTGCTGCACGACCGAGAGGGTTTGGCAAGAACCTCTTACTGATGAATGGGGTTGTCTCCTCTCACCTCACCGGACTCCCTCTGTGCTTTTTTCTCCTTCATGCTTTTTATCCCCCCTCTCATCATTTTATTCCTGACTCTTTATGACTTTTCTCTCTGTTCTTTCCTTCCATAACCTTTCATTATGATTTCACTTTCCGGAATGTTCTTGTTTGCTCTGCGCGGTGTGTGCTGTGCTGTGCCTTTGCTGCAGATTTGTGTGTGTGTGTGTGTGTGTGCTGAAGTGTGTGAGTGAGTGTGGGTGTGTGCGTGTGTGTGTGTGCTGAAGTGCTAATGAAGTGTACTGCTAATAAACCCTATTGTTGCCCACAGTGGATGAGGAGCCCCAGTCTGCCCTGTCCCCCAAGAAAAAACAGCGCAATGGGGGCATGAGGAACTCTCCCAACTCCTCCCCTAAAGTCATCAGGTAGGGTCTGGGTGCCCATTCTAGGCATTTGGGGTCGGGGAAGAGGTACATACAAAGCCTACAGTAGCCCCTTCCCACTTACACACATACAACCCAGCCCATCCCACTCACACACACACAGACACACACACACACACACAGCCTTGCCCGTCCCAGTTGTACACATCCTCCCGTGTCGTGGAAGCCATTCGCTGTCAGTTGCACGGCCACCGTCCGCACGCGAGCGCCCCCTAAACGGGACTGGCACTAATGACAGACGCAGCCAATGGGAACGCGCCCATGGCTGCATGGCCCGAGGCCCCCATTGCCACGGTTCCCTCAGAGTTCTATTTTTTGACACTGGAGGCAATGTGTGAGTCGGGGCTAGTGGTGGAAGGTTCGGCGAGGGGTGTGTGTGTGTGTGTGTTTGGGGAATGTGCACCGGCCGTCACGGCAATCAGAAGTGAAATCAAACGTTACCTTGCTTTTATCTTGTCGCGCGCCGTTAGCGGAGGCACTCATTGATTGGGACAGATGAAAGGCTGCAGCGCAGCTACGTGTTCATCCATTAGAGCGCAGTGATCAACATTAATAACAAAGGGAGCGACAAATGGAGAGAGAGAGGGAGAGAGAGCGAGAGAGAGAGAATGAAAGAAGGAGAAGGCTTCTCTGTACTCCCCAATCAACCTCTTAGTGGGGGGCTGGTAGATTAATGGCATCTTTATGGTGCCGGAATCTCTCTCGTGCATAAGTTATATCATTTTAAGACTCATTAAACTGTGTGTGTGTGTGAGAGAGAGAGGTGTGTGATTAATTGTTCAAATATCACTATCTTGATCTAGAAGTGCATTTTCTACACTCTTGCGTGTTTAATTAAACCGTGCCTGCCAAGAAACCGTAACAAAGACATACTGCAGTGGAATTGGAAGGCTCACTCTATGCTATATTACAGCAAAGTAACATATAAACGAATCTCACAATTTTATTTATTTATTTATTTTTTATTTTTTTTTATTTTCTCTGGTTGCCTTTTGTGTTCAACAAACACTGGACACACTAAGCAACAGTCTGCCTGTTTGGCGGTAAAAGCCTGCACCGTATCCGCGTAGCCGAAGAGACGGATTGAATGGCGTAGCCTAAGGGATGCTTTATTCCTACAAGCAGCATAAAACACGTTCTGGTGTACCATATCAAATATGGTTTTTCCAGCCGCAGCGAAAGCCTGCAGGCCCTCGTAAATAAGTAATGATCAACAGATTGGGTGTGGGTGAGTGGAGAGCTTGCCTTTGTCGTTTTGCATGATGGGGAAGATGCTGTGTGTGTGTGTGTGTGTGTGTGTGTGTGTGTGGAAGGGGGTGGTGGGGTGGGGGGCTTCAAAGCGCTTACAGCCAGCTGTGGGATGCAGAGTGAAATGCGCTCGGGCAGGCGAATGTGTGCAGTGTGTGGATGTGGTCGGCTGGAGCGAGGGAGCACTTGTGCTCCGGATGATGGTGTGACAGGCCCCAGTGCTGCAGAAGAGGGGCTGGGGGCAGCGGAGTCCTTTATTCTTCTATTCCCCTTCATCCGGCTCCTCATCAAAGTGACCCTGGAGCGGGCCGTGGGGTTTGCAGGCCGTGGGTGTGTTTACACGGACGATGTGGAGAAGAATGGTTCTGTCACCCGTTCAGTCAGAGGTTTAGCCTGTTTCAAACACTCTCGCATGCAAACACTCATTTAGATGCAACTGTGTGTGCACGTGTGTGTGTGTCTTCCGTTCTCTCTGTGACACCAACACCCATACAAACTCTAATAAACATACACATTATTGTAATTCAAAAGCACAAACGAGATAGAGAGAGAATTTTTTTTTTATTCCTACTAACCATCACCAGCAAGGTGACAACCCTGCACATGCCCCTAATGAACGCAGTTTCCAGAGCCCTAATTAGTCACAGTCTCATCTCTTGAGTGCATCACCTGGTATTTGGCTTCTTGAGCCACTGAGACGCAGCAGAGCAGACATCACGCACTGCGATACGTCAGCTGCCAAGTAGCCCCTGTCGTCTGGCCCAACACCCGCCCCCTGTCAGCTCAGCGCCATGCTGACGCCAGAGGAGAGAAAGATGGACGGCTGACACACGCACCTCATGGCGCCACTCTGGACAGGCTGGCATGACTGCCACATCACAGTGACGGAGGACTGGAGACTGGAGGGAGGGAGGGAGGGAGGGAGAGGAGCACCATTATGAAATAATCAGCCATCAGTGGTTGGTTGGTTGGTTGGTTGGTTGTTCAAGTAAGTGGACCCAGTTAGTTGAAAATCTATCAGTTTCTGATCTACTCATGAGTATTTAGCGGACTGCAGTGTTTTAAACAACACATATTCTACATACTTTGCTTAATTCAGTTTCAAAGAAGAGCACAGGAGCATTGAGTGAGTGTGAGTAATGAGAAAGTTACACTGCATGCAGCAATCTCTACCTCTGACATACAGTGTGTATGCGGTACAGTATGTATGCATGCTAATGTGACCACCCCCCCCCCCAAAAAAAAGAAAACACATCTTTAGCCTGGGAGGATGGGTTCTTCAACCTCGAACCCCACTTAAAACAGCCCAAATCCAGGTCATGTATCCTGGGCTGAGGGCCCTCTCTGGATGAGCAGTGAAGGGGGCAGATGCGGGAGAAACTCGCCCTGCTGAAAGGAGTTTGTGCTCTCGCCCCAGGCTTCCTCAAAGGCAGATATTTCCATCCCTCTCTCCCTTCCATCCCTCTCTCTCTCTCTCTTCCTCTCTCTCCCTCTGTCTCTCCCCTCAGGCTTGTGGGATGCCAGTTTGTGCAGACAACACCACATACCACAACACACACACATATACATACATACACACACACACACACACACACACACACACAAAGCCATGCCTCCAGTCTGTGTGAAATATTCACAGTGGCTTGCAGAGTGCTCTGTCTTCAGCGTTCGGAGGACAATGCTGACAGGCGTAGTGGGAACCTTTAATGTCCCCTCCTTATTTACATACATCTGAGAGTTCACTATGGCCTGGCAACAATGACTGAGTGCTAGCAGTGATTAGTTGTCACACTTGGCATATCATGACTACACATGAATACACAATAGTTCCTATTCAGATTCTGTCCCAGTTTGTGTGTGTGAGTGTGTGTGACAGAGAGTCAGAGAGAGAGTGCTGCGGGAGCCACAGCCCCTGATAGAATAGATGCCGTTTGTTTCTGGCGCTCTGCTGAAACTTTAATGCCGCTCGGTTTGGAAAGCAAATATGATTGGGCAAATCACTGAAATATTTAGAGAGCGGCCTGTTACTGCTGGTAAATGGCACACACAAACGTGCACACACACCCAGTACACAGACTAAAGGTTTGTGTGAACGTACACACACAGATGCACACACGGATGTTAAACTGCTAAGACACATACTCTCAGCACATCACATCACTTACCAGTGGCACAAAATGCAAAGAGCAGCATGTTAATGCTTTTAACACAAGTTTGCACACACACACACACATTCATGCAGACACATAAATACCCATAGATGGATTCGCACAAATACACATACACACACAAGCTGATGGTGAGTGTGTACTGTATGTGCGTGTGTTTGCGCACACACACACACGTCAGAACTCGTCTGTGTAATTGGGCCTCTGTCTTCCTGCCAGTCAGTCAGCCTCGCCACACGGCTGCCACCTCCTTCTGTCTCCATGCCAGTCCAGATGCCAGCCCCGATGCCACTCAGCTCCGATGACTACTCCCGGCGCGTGGCACGCCGGCATATCCCTTCCGACAGGACGGAGCCGGGGAGTCGAGCACCGCTGTCACACCGAGAGGCAGCCGCGTCGGCAGGCGGCCGTGGCACAAGTCATTTGTTGTGCTTCTCATTGACTTAATGAGCCCAAAGAGCCAGGCTAATGCACAGGGCATCGGCGGCTGTGGGGAAGTCGACGCGCGAGCGCGAGAGGCGTCCCACACAGATATGTCACATGTTTTGACTCTTGCTTTTTGGTGGTGACGGTGGTGGAAGAGAAGGGGTGGCGGTTAGGGGGTGGTGAGAGGTGGCGAGGGCATTTCACTTGTCACCCGTCACCGCTCGAAATAGATTTGATTCAAACTAATGACGGACAGTCATTCTTAGCTAACCCGCCTTTTTTTTTAAATAAATAAAAAAAACTAAGAAATGTCTCATGATGGATGGATGTATTGTAATATACCCTCCATTGCATCCATACTGTACAATAACAAGCTGCTCTGGGTGGTGCTAACAAGCTGCCGAGTCTCACCTATTTCCCAAAGCTACTGTATGTGCAAACATGCTGTGGGCGAACGCGTTCGTATGTCGTCAGCAGTCTGAAGCGTTCTCTATATTTACATTGGAGGGGGGTTTCTAATGTCTTCTATCGTTGTCTCCACCATGCAGACACGACCCTCTGCTTGTCCCCGGCCACGACCAGATGGAGACCATGGACGTAAACGTGAAGAAATACGACTCCACGGGCATGTTTCACTGGTGCCCATCGAAAGACATTGAGAAGGTCATCCTGGTAAGTGTGCATTTTTGTGTCTCATGGTGTCGCAGAGATGCCAACAATCATCCCAATGAGCTTATAGTACAGAACAAACCTTTGAAACTGAACAGTCAACCAAAAGTACAATATAGAAATGTATGGAATGCAATGCAATTTTTCATATCTGTAACAGTACATGCAAAAGTTTCGGAATTGTTTGTGATCAGAATCTGTTGTTGGCTTTGTACTTTGGGAAAGTGCTGTTCCACAGTTCATACTTTCATATAGTTTTATGTTAAAAAAAACATGATGCTCCTGCTGATCTTTGTATATGTTTTTTTTTTTTTTTTTTTTTTTTTTTAATGAGTGACTTCCTGCCCTTCTTCCTAATAGACACGGAGTGAAGCGGCCATGACGGTCCTCAGTGGCCACGTGGTGGTCTGCATCTTTGGGGACGTGAAGTCGGCGCTGGTGGGCCTTCGGAATCTGGTGATGCCCCTACGGGCCAGCAACTTCCACTACCACGAGCTCAAGCCCATAGTGTTTGTGGGATCTCTGGAGTATCTGAAGAGGGAGTGGGAGACCCTTCACAACTTCCCGAAAGTCTCCATCTTACCTGTGAGATGATTTATTTCTATAATTTATTTTATGCTGTTAAATGCCATTATACCTATAAAACTAACTAATTGCTGTCCATGCTGTAAAAAAAGCCTACTTGTGTTCTGTATTTGTTTTTGGTTCTCTGCCTTAAATGCTCTACTGAAGTAGTATGTACAATAGAATATACTTCATTTTTATGCCTGCATGAAAATGTTCGTTCATTCATTCCATTACACATAGTAGGGGCTGTACTTTATGTATGTCTAATGTGTGTGCACTATTTTTAGCAAAAGAGTGCCCTAAATGTAGGCTGTCCCAAATATCTGTTCAATCAAGTATCAGCACTTGATTTGTTGAAGCAGTTAATTTCACTATAGATGTCTATGGTTGAAATGACAATAAAACTCAATTGACTTGGAAAAAGATTACAAAACAAACTTGAAATGTACAATACATACATTATACTATACGTACTTTGGCAATGAAATAGAACATTTATTTATAACAAACTGTACAGCAGATATATGTGGATGGAAACCTTCTTGATTTTGACCTTTCCGTGTCCTCCGTTGTGTTCCAAAGGGCACGCCCCTGAGCCGCGCTGACCTGAGAGCAGTCAACATCAACCTGTGCGACATGTGCGTCATCCTGTCGGCCAATCAGAACAACATTGACGACGCCTCGCTCCAGGACAAGGAGTGCATCCTGGCCTCGCTCAACATCAAGTCAATGCAGTTTGACGACAGCATCGGTGTCCTGCAGGCCAACTCTCAAGGTTAGCACCACAAGGTCCAGGACTGCACCATGCAGGTCACAACACTATAGGTATACGTGGCTCTGGTCAGTGACCATATACAGGTCACAACACTATAGGTATACGTGGCTCTGTTCAGTGTCCAGACTACAGTTCTAAACATTGTAGATATACAGTATGTGACTCTGAACAGTGTCCATACTAAAGGTCACAATAGTGTCAGTATATGTGGCTCTGGACAGTGTCCATACTAAAGGTCACAACAGTGTAGGTGCATGGGCAGTATCCACAATAGTGTAGGTGTATGTATGTATGTATATATGGCTCTGGACAGTGTCCATATTACAGTCACTAACAGTGTAGGTATATCTCTAGGCAGTATCCATACAAAAGGTCACAACAGTGTAGGTGTGAGACTGTATCCATACGAAAGGTCACAACAGGTTAGGTGTATGTGGCGTAGTTGTACCTGTTGGGTGGTGCATGACATAGCCTTATAGTAGATGTCTCCTGCGTCGTAAAGATCTGTCAGAGAAGACGGCTGTAAAGGATGTCAAAGTACCACTCACCATATAGAGTAGCTTATACAACACACACACGTATACAGTACACACACCATTCTAAGCTCACAGCGTTTACATGTCACTTTCAAGCAACATGCATCTGGGACGGGGTGGGACAGGGTGTGGAATAGATGGGGGCCTTAACCTTGCTGTGAATACTGCCATTTTCTGGATTGGGTCGGGGAGCTGAGCTGGACATTTCTTCATCTTAAGAGGCACTTTGCTGCTTACTGGGAAACCAAACCAAACCCAATAGCATGCGAGATTTATGTGTCAGGAGTAAAAATGGCATTTGCAGGACAGCTTGTAAGTGCAAGTGTTTAGTGTGGCCAGAATGTTGCCAGCCGATGAAATAATGTACAGACACATGTCATGTTCATGGGCCTTTTACAGTGGTCATAAATAAACGCTGTTAACTGTGGCTGTGGCTGTTTTGAGATTACATCAATGCCCCAATGTTTCTCTAAGAACATCTCATTGGAAAGATTGTATTCAACCATTGTACTCAGCATGTGCACTGTTTGAAACTCAAGCTCCCGATCCCCGAAAGAGTTAAATGGCATGAATTGATGGTTGACTATTTTGTGCCCGTCGAAAAAAAATCTGGTGCCAATAAGCCCATATCCCTATTCTTTAGGACTGCCACGTACTGACGGTAGGTATCACAACAGCTATTCGTACCACATGCACTGAATTTGCACTTACAGACCCCATCTTTCCTCTCCTCATCAGTTCAAGAAGTGAATCAACCCATAGTCCCAGTGTTTCAATCTGATATGAATCATGTCCCGGTTTCTTGTCCATTGAGCCATTGGATAGCAATGAGAAAATGTCAAAAGAGGACCCGATAGTACCATTTGCAATGCTAATTAACATGTGCAGGGAAACTTTACTTCAGTTTCTTTTTTTCTGTGTCCGTGTCAGCAGCTGGTTTGGTTCGCAAATTTGGTCTTTGTTTTCCAGTTGCTGAGACATACTCATGGGGTTTACTGCAAGCTAGATTATTTTGTCTGCTACTCATCAGGTTTCACTCCCCCTGGAATGGACAGGCCCTCACCTGAAAACAGCCCAATCCACGGGCTCATGCGGCAACCCTCCATCACCACGGGAGCCAACGTCCCCATCATCACCGAGCTGGGTATGTTGTGTCACATCACCACACCTATAGTGGGGTCAGTGTGCAGATAATGGACAGACAAAAAAAAGTATTGTGGTTGCAGAGAGATGTCAGTCACAATTGTCACCATTTAGGCTCAGACTTGTACTTGCGCAAATGTAAGCCAATGCTGACCTTAGGCCTTTTTAACAATGCATGCACAGTGCGTGTAATGTAATTACAGCATAAGAACCTATGCTTAATTAGATCTGAACTTATGCAAGGTGAATGTGAGCGGGGATAATAGTAGATGGCATGTTGTATGTTGAGTGCACAGAGAGCGTGTGGGTTAACCCTTTCCTCCGTCTGCACTTGTCTTGCATCGTTAGCTAAGCCAGGCAAAACGCTGCCCGTGGTCTCGTTCAGTCAGGATAAAAGCTGTGGGAACAACATCCCAATGATAACTGAGCTGGGTAAGCTGGTCTTTTGTAGTAGACTGCTGTCGCTGTCATTGTTCCACTTTCTCTACACCCCCCACCCCTCCACCCAACTCCATTTGCTCTTTTATACTGCTGTAAGATTGGATTATTACCTCTCTGAGTGCCTCCTTAAAATTGTTTTGCTTTCTGGGCAGCTATTTGGGCTCACATTGATCCCTGGATGTTTGTCTAAGACGGAAAAGTCTTGACCTCAAATGTAATGTCTGACTCAGACTGACGAGTCTGGACCTTAAATTATCATCTTGTTTCAGTGTTGCCAATTCGATATACTGGCTGAATTGTAAAAAAAAATAATGTCTAAAAGGCAGAAACACCTGTGTGTGTTTGTGTGTGTGTGCGTGTATTACAGAACAATGATGCTGTGTTGTTGTTCTCTCTGTATTCTCCACAGCATGTTGCATGCATAGCAAGCACAACTAGGTGGCAAGCACTCCACACCTATCCTGTTATTTCATTGGCCTGTTTCAATTTGTGTCACTGGGACTTTGTTAATGTGATTTCATGTTCATCTGACACCTCAGAGGGGATTTCTACTAAGAGATTGTTGTATAGCATGACACGATCTTTTCTGATGAGTCGGTGCTTACAAATTCCATTTCCCAATCTTCCATTCCCACCATGCTGTTTTCCCCACCGTTACTGTAGATGGTGTTACACTAAATGGCTTGTCGTAATGGCAGCTACATGACGATGCCATTAAAGAGTCCAAGTTGATCTCTGCTGTTTGCTCTGCACAACGCAATGTAGATGTTAATGTTAATGTTGGCTGAGTATACATCTCCTTCGGGAGGCACGGCGCCTTCCACTACCAAGACTAGTGGTTAGACCTTTTCCATTGTCAAGTTAAAGGTAAATGTTTGATTAAGGATTGGGGTTAAAGATTTATGATTAGGTTCGCAATCTCGTCCTTAGTCATAAACACAAGTACAGTACATGCAGGATTAGAATGGCAGAGGCTCACCATTTATCCAAATACTTGCTGTATGTTACACATACAAAAATATATTAAAAATCGATAGAAAAAAGCTAAAATCCATCAGTGAATCAAATACATATTTTTGATTTTATATATGTGCTTCTCTTTTAGTCAATGACTCCAATGTTCAGTTCTTGGACCAAGATGATGATGACGACCCAGACACAGAGTTGTACCTCACACAGCCCTTTGCGTGCGGGACGGCTTTTGCAGTCAGCGTGCTGGACTCACTCATGAGCGCGGTAAGCATTGCACTGCCATGCATTTGTGTTGCCACTACCTAATAGCAGCTCCAAATGTTAACTATAACAATTTATTTTAGATGAAAGATGTAGATGTATAGCTGGTGTTTTTCAATAATGACTTTAAAGGCCCACTATGCAACATTTTTCATTTATTCATTAATCCGTTTCATACTGTTTAGGATGCTAAAATGAGTCATTACACGGCGAACGAACAGTGTAGAATGCGCCACCGTGGCCTATAGCGGTAGATACAGCACTTGCAATGTTCAGCAGCGCGGACCGCAAGAATGCAGTGCAATACAATGCAATACAGCGGTCTTTAGAGGGAGCTTGTGAGACAGAAAAACAGAACGTTGCTTAGCCCCTCTTTAAATTGCCTGTGTGTGCGCGCGTACATGCATGCCTATGTGTGTGTGTTTTTATTGTAATGTACTGACATCATCTTGTGGTCGTCATTCTTTCTGTCAGTAGCTGAATGTCTGTTAAGTCTGTGAGGGTTTAGGGTCTAGGGGGAACATTGTTTGGCTCCAATACTACGAGAGGTTAAGTAATAGAATCCCAATCAAAAGAAGCCATGGCTCTCGATTCACTGAGTCCATTGCGCCACACTGCAGAGACGGGATCTGGCAACCATACTCACAATGTGTTTCAGGACCTGGTGTCCCTCCATCCCCTTCCATCCTTTTGGCGAGTCCGAGACTTAAAGTTTGTGCTTCCCCTTCTCCCATTCTCTCCAAGTGTTCGTCTCCTGAGTTCATTTATCACAGCGGGAGTCCCTCAAAGATCAAGAGCAAAGCTGAGGCATTTCCATGCCAACGGCACCAAGAACAAAAATAATGCCACCGAATGTGTCACTCAGCATCCCGGCTGCTCATAAGATGGCAGGACTTTGGCATGTTTTCACGCAATAGCCCCTTGGCTTCCCTCCGCCCCTGCCTTTACGGTAATGACACCGCGTAAGCGACGACACGTTCGGGTTTTGTTTTTCTTTCTTTCTCTTTTTTTTTTTTGGTACCTGGGGACTGACAGCTTTATCTGTCTACCTTTTGGAGAGGAAGTGAGCGTAGAACAAAGCTTTCGTTCCCCCAGCAGCAGAGCCCAGACAAAGGCAGCGTCTGCCTGAGAGACAGCCCTCATCCATCACGCCACTCAATGGGGCTGTCAACCTGACAGCAGCCGTGTCACTATGTATTACAAGCGCGGCAGGACACCAAGTCCCTGTGCACTAGATTCATCTGGTAAGAACCCTCTCCAGCCCATCCTCTTCCTCTTTCCCCTCCCTGCTGAAATGGTCACCCGGCACAGCAGTAGGACATTGATGATAAAATGGCTGTGGGATTTTTAAAAAAAGGGAGTTTTTCAAATTATGTTAGCGGTCCATTGTTGTGTTGGTTGTCAGCTGGGACATTTAGTCAAGTCCCCGTTTGTGTTCTGTACATACGTGGCGATACAAAGGTTTATTTTTGTCACATTGAATTCAATCATTGGAGCCATTTATCTTTTTTTCTGTATGCACACGCACACACACACACACACACACACACAGGTCATCAGCTCTTCCCTCTCATTTGTCACTGTTGTTCATTATTTATAAGAGACCAAGGGCAGACTGACTGGTGTGTGTCTGTTTGAGCACTCTTGCGTGTGTGTGTGTGTGTGTGTGATGGGACACCACAGTCCAGGCTGACGGAAGTGCAGTAATTGGACTCCGCTGTCGGTTCACCACTCGAGCTGGGCAACATGATGAGACAGCCAATGGAATTGAGGGCTGGCGCGCGCGTGTGTGTGTGTGTGTGCATGCACACGCATGCGCATTTCTATCTATGCACTAAGAGAGGGTTCAAGATCTATGACTCCTACTCTGTCAATGAGAGAAACCTACTTGACTCTGTTTTACCCTAATTTGATGACATTTTACTCTCTCCTAAACCCACCCCCCACCCCCCCACACACACACACACACACACACACACACACACACACACACACACTTCATGTCCCCCCTTGCAGACATACTTCAATGACAACATCCTGACGCTGATCCGGACCCTGGTGACGGGAGGTGCCACGCCTGAGCTGGAGGGTCTGCTGGCTGAGGAGAACGCGCTGCGCGGGGGCTACAGCACGCCACAGACGCTCGCCAACAGGGACCGCTGCCGCGTGGCACAGCTAGCGCTCAACGATGGGCCCTTTGCTGAGCTCGGGGTGAGCAGCAGAGTTTCCGATTGCCCCACCGCCCTGTCAAATCTCAGGGGCAAGCCAGTGAAATGCTTGTTTGGGGAGTGGGCCAATGACCTGCTGAGATTTCCGGGTTCCCGGGAATTTAACACAGTTACCCATGTTGTACATTATGAGTACCAAATCCAAATTTATATGTGTATGTTTTTAATATTTACTTATTTTTGTAGAGGCAGGTCTGATCTTAATATTGTTTGTCCCTGTTGTTTACCAGGACGGAGGTTGCTATGGTGACCTATTCTGTAAAGCGCTGAAGACATACAACATGCTATGTTTTGGGATCTACCGCCTGAGAGACGCACACATTAGTGTTCCTACCCAGTGTACCAAGCGGTGAGAAACCTGTTGTGCCACCTCGGAAATATTTCAGACCCTACAAATTGTGGCTGCCGCTGCTGTGCTCTTGTTGACTTTAGTTGACAAATGCAAGTCTCTTTGGAGAAGTATATCGGCTTAATATATAAATGTAAAAGATTACCCTTTATTTATTTCATAAACTAAATATATTGCATACATATATCACATAGACAAACTTTTTGTAGTTCTAGAAAGTTATATAACTCCAGTACCACATGCAACAGGGGCTAAATTTTACTTTAGAGGGATGGTTCACTTAAACCAATACCAAGCAAATTCAGCCTTTTAGATGTTACTGATATACCTATTACTTTCTGTATGTACATATTCTATAGGTATGTGATCACCAACCCACCGTATGAGTTTCAGCTGGTGCCGACGGACCTAATCTTCTGCCTGATGCAGTTTGACCACAACGCGGGCCAGTCGCGGAGCAGCCTCTCGCACTCGTCGCATTCGTCACACTCCTCCAGCAAGAAGAGCTCGTCCATGCACTCCATCCCCGCCTCCGCGCGCCCCGGCCGCAGCAAAGGCCGCGACCCGCGCGACAAGCAGAAGTACGTGCCCCTCTAAGAGAGAAACAACAAAAAAAAAAACGCAAAACAAACTAAATTCTTTCCTTTTTCGTTCCCTCTCCATCTCTCATTTCCCTCCATAGTTTCATCCCTCTATTTTTCCCTCCCTGCCCCTGCCCCAACCCTGATCCTTGCTGCCCCTGAAACTGGCTCTGTCTGTATGCGCTGCCAAAACTCTGCCTGTCATTCAGCACGTACTGCGCGCACACACACACACACACACAGACATATTTAGGTTATGAGTGTGTGTATGTGTTTGTGTGTGTGTGTTCTGTGTGGCATGCATGTAAAAAGGCGTGTGTGACAGAGAGAGAGTTAGTGAGCGTATGTGTGAGAGTATGTGTGTGTGGTCTTAGTACAGTATAAATGCATGCAGAGGCCTAACCCATGCAGAAGCCAGGTGCCATTTCGCATGCCATCTCTTGACTGGAGCCTACTCATGTGATTGGCCGGGAAAACGTCTTTGGGATCAGTCAAGCTCGTTGAGCCCGTGGAATGTAATTACATCATTATTGTTTAGAAGAAAAGTTTCTGTTTCTGTTTTCTTTCTCTTTCTTCATCGTTTATAAAAATTATATGGCTTTTTTGACCAAATAAGTTTGTCATGCTTTAGTTCTGTCCATTTATGCTTGTTTTCTTTTTGTCATGGAAATAGAATAGGATTTTCAACACAGAACAGTCTATATATTGCCTGTTGAGTTTTAATTTTTTACACACATCCAGTTGCACTTAAATTGCACTTTAATCTCCTTAATTATTACATGTCTTAAGTATGATATCATTAAGTACAGTCTCTGAAGGATACTGCTAAGGATGCATAGCATGTTGCCTTGGGGCATAGTCTTAAATCTAAACATAGCCAGTGTTCAGAAAGGACCACTATGGTACTACGCTGAATAAGACAAAGATCACACAAGTCCTAAATGCCTTCTACCATTCAAAGTTATTATTCTTAGGGGTTGTTTTCCTCTGCATCAGTATAAATAAAGATGAATAAAATGTGCACCGTCATCACTTATAAGTTAGATGCAATCAAGGTGTTGCGTGATGAAATGGTGGTGATTCAGTAGAACCGATAGCATTGATTGAATTCACCTGTGGGATCTTTTCCAAGCCAGCATCCCTGTAATGCATGTTTGTTTCATTTGTTTCCTTTGCATGAGCGCTCCTTGAAAATACTGAAATTGTGCGACTGAATTCTTGTGAACCCAATGACAGATACATTTATATCTCTGACAGTTGCTGAGCAGTAAGGAGAGATGTCTCTGGTTAGTATGTGGCCCTTTGACATACTTCTCTATTTCTTAAGTAGTTCATTCTGGACCTCTGTTTGCAGTCTCTTACTACCTATGGTCTCGGGGTGATTTCAGTATTTTAAAGGCTAAAATTGTAGACTTAAGTGATTTGCCATGACATCCCAATTGCATGCTTTTGAATTAAAAGTAAAACTACAACAAGTGAACACACTGTACATGCAAAAATGACCATGGCAATTGACACTATGGACTTTGGGGAGATTTTTCTTCTGTTCTAACTTTATTTTATCTTCATTTCTTTCCAATTTTGTCTTCTGATTAATCTAAGTGTACAGAAATAACTTTTACACTAATGTGCTGACTTCTCAAAACTGAGAATCAAAGGCATGAACAGTATGAAGTAGCACAATTCTTAAAACAAACAATAAATAAATAAAATGTTTTTTGTTAATAAGCATGAGATCTGGATGACTTTCTGTGTTTATCCTGTGTGTTGAGTGTGATGTATGTAACCTGTGGGTAAAATATTGAAGTACAAATGCACACATCCTGTTATATAGGACCTTGCATGGTTCTTCAAGTGACCTTTTCTTTGGGAAGTTCCCAAAACTCTATCCGGAAGTACAGTAGTATGTTGTCCACTTGGCCATGTGTCCACCACGTGGATAACATAGTACTGACTCTGACCTAAGTGTGAACGCTGTCTTGTAGTTACATTCTTGTTCATTTTAAAATATAGTGAAGCTGCACATATTTTAAATATGATCCAAACTCACATAGAGTACTTTTCTTCTCTGAAGTGCTACAAGGACGAGTAGAAGGGTCCAAGGTCAGTCAATGATTTGTGCATGAACATGCAACTGTCATGATACCCTGCCATAACCTGAGCGATGCTATGTCTGAGGAGACTTGGTGGATGGCCAGAAGTCATATTTACAACTTAACCGTTTGCTTTCCTTGTGGAAAAGCAAAGTTACCTGTTGCACTTGCCTGTCCTGTCTTCCCTTTATGTTAAGGTGAAGGTGTGTGTGTGGTGGGAGGGGTGACATCTAAGCATTGCATGTGGTTTTGAATATTCCAAATACTTGTGAGTAACAAAAAAGACAAAACAACCTTAGGTGTGAAGGTGTGAATTCCATTTCAGCTGTACTACTAAGAGTTATGTGGCCCTTATACAGCAAACTTCACCCTTTGCATGGCTGATGCTCCATACTGAGCATGTGGGTATCGGTTTTGTCAGGTGTTGCTCTCTCTCGCTCTCTCACACTCACTCTTACTCTCTCTCTCTCTCTCTCTCTCTCTCTCTCTCTCTTTCTCTCTGCCTGGCCAGACGCATGAGGCCTGAGTGGATGAATTAAGGCATTTTTTATACTGGGCATACACAAGCACTAATGTCTCACTTAAATGAGCTGGTTTGTGCTGGCTTGTTGTGATGTGGTGAATTGTGTCTCAAAGACACACAACAACACGTCATCCACATATATTGCATGGTATTGGAGGAGGTGTTACTCCAATGTAATCTTGCGTGAAAAAGATTACATTCACTATATGTAATCACATAAACTAAACTCAACTTCTTGCTGAGGTTTAAGTTTATGTTTCCACTTACGCAGGTGTTATGTTTCAAGGCCTAATAATAGCATAGTATAATGGCTAATAGTAGCAATTTACAAGTTATAACATATACATATGTGTACAGAAGTATGCATTTCAGCCTGGTAATCATTTGGAACTCATATGGTTATTTCCTCCCTTCTTTTTTTTCTTCTCTTGTTTTTGTTGTCATTTTTGTTTTGTTGTTTCCTCTTTTTGTTGTGCAACCGTCCCAGAAAAGACATGGTTTACAGATGAACCTGAGAATGCCTTCCCCCGGAACATTCAGATCAAACCCATGAACTCGCACGTGGCCAATCAAATCAACCAGTACAAATCGACAAGCAATCCCATCCCGACCATCCGAGAAGTGGAAGACGAATGTTGAACCTGCAGTTGTGGAAGGACAACCTTGGATGTCAGACTTGGAACACTTGACAGGTTGACACACCTTTCAAAATGTGGTCCAGGTCGATTTCAAAACATGGTTCAGATATCGTGTACATCTTACGACTATGAATACCTGTCTGTAGTATTATTTCCAGACTTTTTATAGACCCACGTATCTACTGATTACTACATGTGATATGCATCATATACATGGACTATATTGTATGGGTATAGACAATCATACTGAGATCTAGTCACTGGAAGTATTTCACTTCTAACCATAGATCCATTTCAGTTTAAGGATTGTTCTTTACTTGTGTTGAAACTCTTGTCTAGTGCCCATTCTGTTTGAGGATGACTGTCATTCTGGGTGTCGAGAGACCGCTGTAGTGATGAAGTGTAAATGACTCGGCGCTAGATGCGATTCACTGCCGTCCACACTCGTAGGAGAGTTAGAAGTGTCTCAGTGGCTGGAACAGGATGATTTCACAGCTTGTTTGTTTGTCCTGTTGAGCTGCATGTTCTGTGCCTTAGCTGTCTATATAATATTCTGCGCTAACGTTGCATCTGCATTTACCATTAATGCAACCTCTGTTTTTAACTTTCATTCAAAATGTGGGTGCATTTATGTTTTGTTTTAATTTCATTTCTTATTCTGAACAGCTTCTGAAGGAAACAATATGTTGTCAATTAAAATTCGATTCCTGCTTTTAGAAGTAAACAAACTTTAAGAAAAAAAAAATCAATGCAGTCAACTCCCCAGACGTGGTTGAGCTAAAGTACTAGATGCACAGTTGTAACAATTGAGTAATTGAAAATAAAGAATGTAATTTGGCGTTTATCTGAACAGTGCCACATATTGCGTGGAGTGGGCATAAATTGGACCCTCTTTGGTTGAAGACACTGCCTGGCGCAGGGTTGGCATGGGGGCATGAAAATGCTTGGGTGTTCCCTAGTGCCAATCTTTACAACTCAGAATTGACTGATTCTGTGCACAGTTCAATCACAGACTGGGGCAGTTACTGTAGGTGAATCAGTTCTTGCTGAAAGTATTTTAGATCATTTCAAACTACAGTACAGCCACGATAAGAGTGATCTGACATCTTTTTCTTGGAGCTCGTTACTGTATGTGTCCTTCAAACAAGTGTGTGTGTGTGTGTGTGTGTGTGTGTGTTTGTGTTCCTGCTCTGTCCTATAGCAAATGGTTTAAAGTTTATGTACAACTTATTTTTAAACGCCGGGAAAGCAAACAATCCTGATTTTTATTATTTTAATTTTTAATTTTTTTTTGCCTTCAATTGTGGATCTTATGCAGTTTGCCTTACATGCCAAGGGGTAGAGCTTTTTTGCAAAAAAAAAAATGTTATATATATATACCTATACATACACAACATGTAAATGTGTTCATTTGTACATAACATGTAAATCACTGGACTTAAAATGACGATAGATCATCTTAAGAGACTTTTTGAGTCTTGCATCTGAATGTAATTTATACTGTTGTCATAGGGTATTACAGTGCAGGGGAGCTTCATAGCATGACCTTCTGTGTCAGATTCTATGTCAGTTTAGGGTCAAAGGGAGTTTAAATGATCTTGAATGAGGGTGAGGATTGAATGAGGATTTTGTGTAAACAGTAAATGAATAGAACAACTAAAGAACAATACGAACTGCATTGAAATGTTTACATTCCATTTTGTGCTACAGTAGATGTTGAATACGTTCACAAATGCTTCAAACTCAATTTAAGCTGAATTCAGCAAGTGATGTGGGACTTGTTCTATAACATGAAATCATCATTTGACTTCTAATCAATTCACTTATGTTTTCTCACAAGAACCTGGCTGATTTTCCAGTGCCTCTGCTCTGCCCTCAGTATCGATGAGCTCAGTGTGTTCCATAGTTCTGTTCTGTTCTTCCATGAGTGTACCGCAGTCATTCTCTGTTAAGATGGCATCACAAATTGTGTTTAGAGTTGTGTTGTGTGTATTATGCTGGCACTGGGAACATCCAAGCTCTCTCATGCCTCAGTGCCAGGCATATGTGCCAGGCAGCGCTCCGACTAAAGAGGGCGTCCTGAGAGCCCACTTCAGCGAAAAGTGGCACCAGAACCAAAAACTCATTAAATTGGCCCATTAAATTTGTAATTTAAGTGAATAATTTAATTGAATTTGTTTTTATTTTGTTTTGTTGCTTTAGAATGACTGAGGTACTCATGGCTTTTACTCTTGGTTGTTATGAACACACAAATGCTCTATTTACTGTTAATTATAGTCAACTGGTATGAGGCTCAACTGTCCACCATCATATTTATGTGCTGAATGTGACTGTACACTTTATGATTAATGTCAATAGATCATACAGTACAGAGAACAAAACTAAGTCTTAACCAGCATTTGGCTACCAACAGGTTCGAAATGCTTAAATGATTTTAATCTCTAAGCTGTTGGATTGTATGTCTGTGTGTGTGTCTGTTTGTGTGTGTCATATTTTCAAAGGACGAGAAAAGAGGTGTGATTTTAAATGATGGGTGATGGTTTTGACCTTCTTGACATATCATAAGAAATCTATTAATTATCAGTTTAGCAATTTATTATCTTGTACAAAAAGGTATGTAAATAACTTGTACATGATTTCATTTTATATTTTCGCACAATAAAGATGGATGTTCTTGTGCTGTATTCCTTTGAACTTTCACTGCTCACCTGTTCACACCTTAAAATGGGTCAAAAACATTTTAAAGACACAAATGCAGGTAAGGTCAAATGTAGATAAACCAAACTCAACAGCAACAACTTTCTCGTCAGGTTTGGGACTCCTTTGGTAAAACAGAAAACCTGTGAGGTTGCTTGTCAATACCAATCTTGCCCTCACAAAGCCACAGAAGCCCTGTGGGGTGATGCACAAACAAAACAGCCCCCCACCCACTCACCCACCCACCGTCCCCATCACCGGTGCTGGTGTTTCAAATGGATCGAGTGCGACGGACGTGGCTTCTCCCGGGCCCTTAGTAGTAGTCACGGTTTCCATGACAATGTGGCGCACTTTTAAGTGCATTGGCGGCGTTTCAGATAAACAGCGATCCTTTACCAAAACAAGGGGTCATTAAAGGCGCCTTGTCAAATCGATGTTGCAAGCTCCCCGGCTGATTAAGCCATTCCTGTCACACTGCTGACTGGGGTGTCAATAGTAGTAGGTCGAAAGGGTGCCTTCGGATGATCGGACCCGAAATGTCCATCAGTCAAACAGCTGCGACAGGGTAATGATTCCCCTTGCAACCTATTAGAGGGACATGACAATTCAATCTTGTTAGGCGGAGAAGAAAATAAGTGACCTTGGCGTGCTTGGCGTTTGATGGTGAGCCGAATTGACAGGGGAAGATAAATCTTTACCTTGGGCCCAGTAAGAGGCATTAAAGAGACACAGAGAGACAGAGGATCTTTTTGGGTTTTTAGCAACGGCTTCTGCTTCTGCTCTCCCCAACAACAACAAAGATTGATGCTAATGAACGCTGAGACAACAGCTAGGCCTAAATATTCCAAAGCTCAGAACGTCTAGCAGTCTTTAGTAAACAAGGTAGTAAATGTTAATGTGCTACAGCAAGTTTTTGTTATTATATGGTTATAACAACATTTTTAGCTATTAAAATATAGCTCTGGTATTGGTATACTGATATTTATAACCAATTAGTGTAGATTTTGTTTGGTGTATTTGCCCATAAACAATCTACCAGTTGTGAAAATCATCATCAATTTGTTCAAAAAGAAAGAAAATCGTTAAAAGTGTGCATTGCTTGTTTTAAATCACAAAGGAATTGAAATAATTAAGAATTTAATTCTGTTTTTAGATATTGAATATAGAATATATCTTTAGAAAACATGAAAATAATCTAACTAATCTAACAACGGCTAACAAAAAAGATCAAAGTGCAGTGCAGATTCGAGTTTCCCATCTTATGGGTGTGTGTGCAGCTTGCTTCTTGACACTGCACACGTGCAAATCTTACCCCACCCTCCCCTACATTGCCATTTCTGTGTGGCCTCAGGGCGGTCTAGATTTCAAGCGACATCTATCTGGAGGCCAAGACGAGATTGCCTACGCCGTTGGAAAAAAGCCATGTGTTTACACAGATGTTGCATGCTTTTAGTACACAAGTTTGCCGATGCCAGGCCTCACCGGCATGTTTTGAGCCAAGGGGCATCCATGCATTTTGCATCAGCCACTCTCCCTTCCCCTCGCTACTAGTGTGATGAGCATGGAGAGATGGATTTCAGCTGAGCTGGCTGGCTGGCTGGATGGCTGCTTTTCACCCAGACTGGTACCGTAACATTTTGAGGTGGTACACAGATGGAAGAAAAGGAAGGCCATGTTTTTTTGACAGCCCCCACAATGTCTGACACACACACACACACACACACAGAGAGAGACACACACACACAAACAGAGGCCTGTGCAACCACACAAAATAGATATACTGCAGACTTTAGTGCTCCAACACTACATACAGTTCTTTTTAGTCTGAAGACAAATCAGGTCCCAGGAGGGATAGATACTGCTTTTCCCAAACCCAGACTAAGTATCTAAGTGCCTAGGGTGTGCAGTACCCAAGTGCCTTTTTTTTGCAAATGGAAAAAAAATAGGGTCTAAAACTAAAGGAGGCAGGTTTGCACTGAACCAGCACAAGTGAATACATCCATATTGCAATAAAAGCAGGATGTGTCACACACTCACACACACACGCACACACACACACATACACACGCACACATACACAACCCGCTCTTTTGTGAAATTCCACCTAGGGATTACTTCAAACAAATACCAATGGTGAAGTCTCCAAACAGCAAACAGATGGCAGTATCCAGCAACATAAGCTTTCCTCGATGGCCGCGTAAGCAAGATTTATAACAGCCGAGTTATTATTTACCATGATGAATTCCTTCTGTCAGTGGCACATAGGAGGTTAATAGAAGTGCCAGCTTGTTCACTGATTTACTTAGTGAAATTTTCATCCCAAGGTTTTTTGGTGGCGGTATGATTGAACTGCATATGAGTTACCAGCGCCATGCATAATGCAGAGAGTAGAGAGGGCTGACATGACCTTCAAGGTGTTCCTGTACACTCTGTGTGTTACGGTGCCTTTGACCCGACCAAGGCCGTAGAGATAGATTTGATGTATTTAAGCTTGTCGTTCAAGAGCTGACATTTTACATGCGTAGGTGAGTGTGTGTGTGTGTGTTGGGAGGGTGGGGGTGGAGTGAGTTTGTGTCAAGCATGTAAGTCGGCTGCAGTTCCCAGGGTCTGGTGTGATACGAGGCGACCGGTGCGCTCACCTCTGGCGCGTGTTATGAGTGGATCCTTGGTTGACGGCGCCGCGAATGTGACAAGTCGTGACAATTATTCCCTGAAATAACAGGAATCACACAAATGAGTGTCAACAGCTGATGATATTGTTTTCACTAACTGTAAGAGGAGAGAGAAAAACAGACAGGGAGAAGGAGAGGGAGGGAGAGCAAGAGAGAGAGAGGGAGAGAGGGAGGGTGAAGGAGAGGTAATTGCATAGAAAAACGAAAGGCCTCTCCAGCTGCTGGTCTGGGGAGAGATGATAGGCGGCGTACTGTACTGTTTCTTTTTAAAGCACCCGGGGTCCATTTCAATATAATTGGTTCAGGAATTATTTATGACATTAATTGCCACATTATCGACTGGCTGTCAGCTCCTCCGGCACCCAGGCCCATGTGTCTCTTGGCTGACAGGACCCAGGACTCGAACGTCCACGGACGGCTGTGTGACAAGCTAATTATACCATCTGCGCTCCCAATGACTGATATGGCTAATCTGAAATTATCTGGCGAATAAGACTCCAAAGACAACCCGCACAAACTGTCTTCAGGTGATGTGTGTGTGTGTGTGTGTGTGTGTGTGTGTGTGTGTGGGTGGGTGGGTTTCAGCCTTGGGAATGCTATCTGACTCCACTACCGAGCTGCCAGTCTTCATCAGCTGATTCACACAGGTCGTCTCATGCAGGATTATATAAGGGAGGTGTGTCGGAGTAAATAAATAAACACTGTATATATAGTGTGTGGCTAAATCTGATTTTTCATATATACATTTCCCAAATTCGTCTTGACACCCTGCAAAACACACACACACACACACACACACACACACACTTCCCACCTCATGATTAATCTTCCCATCATAACCTCGAGCTGCCATCCCCTGTCCCTGTGTCATGGCCATCATCAATATGGCCGTCACTGTGCTGACTTCACTTGCGCTGTTTGTGGTAATGAATCTTCCTCAGATTCGCCCTGACAGTGACGCGCCTTGACGCGCCTCAAACTTAGCCGCGTCCCTTAAACATCTCCTGTGACAGCCTCTGCTCCCATCACATTCGCCTACTTCAGCAGTTGCTGTGTGTGTGTGTGTGTGTGTGTCTGTGTGTGTGATGGTGATTTGACACCTGTCTTAAACTTTCAAACTTGTGCTCTTTTTTTTTTCTGCAGGCAGCTTGTGAATAGCTAGGGCACTGATGACAGGAGAGAGAGTGAGTGAGAGAGAGAGACTGAGAAAGGAAAAGGAAAAGAGAAAGAGGGAGGGAGAGGGAGAGGGAGTAAAAGCAAGAAATGGAGTTGAGAGAGAAGAGAGTGAGAAAGGAAGAGGAAAAGAGAATGAGAGAAAGGAAAGGAGGGGGAGTAGGAGCGAGGAATGGAGTTGAGAGAGTGAGGGAGAGAGAGAGGAAGAAGGAGACGACAAGAACAGAGAGAGGAGGAGAGGAGAAAGAGAAGCAATCTAGTTCTCCTCGCTGAGTTGTTTGTTAAATCGTTAACAGAGAACAGAAAGTATTTGTGAGCGTGTGTGGGAGAGAATATGGGAACATGAGACAGAAACAGACACTATTTCCTGGTAAACTCATCCCATAACAATCTCTTTAAACACACAAACGTTGTCATGATCTCGTGCCAGGGACAAACCGTGCCAGGCTCACAGAAACCCCCCCTCCCACTCCAGCGCCCACATCAACTTCAGGGGGGAGACCAGACTTGTGTGTAATTATCTGAACCTAATTCACTATTCACAGCCACCACACCACATGCCAGGCTAAGCCTCCTCCTCCTCCTCCTCTTCCTCTTCATGTCTCCCGGGCTGGCCGCTCACCCGCCACTGCTGCAGATTTGACCTTTGACCTTTCCCCAAATGCAGCCGGGGCCAGGCAATCCATCACCGCTGCTTAGTGCTGTCATGGGAAGTGCTGGAGTGCAGCTGTGTGTCAGTCAGCCTCACAGGGATGGGGGGGGGTGTGCATTGGGTAGCTGAATATGTGTGTGTGTGTGTGTGTGTGTGTAGGTGAAGGGGGGGTTGGGGGTAGTGTTGAGGCGGTTGTCCTTATAGCACATCATGTCATCCTCATGTGTGACTGCTCACAGCTCACACTCTGACATTGTGTGTGTGTGTGTGTGTGTGCGCACTGCCTGGAGAGGGAGTGAGAGGACATGAGCAGACAGTTGTCTCAGAACCAAAGAGATTGCTTTTTGAGGGAAAGGGGGGCGTTATACACCATTACCATCCTGTGCCTACAGTTTGAGAGTTGAGAAACACCCAAACCTCAACATACAGTCGGCAATCTTTCAGTACTCTCAGCAAGTGGGTAGTAGTATAGCAGGGAGTACAGTATTTGAGTTCTAAAGTAAATACTTGTACAATAGTATCTAATATTTACATTCTGGCAGTGGTACTGCTTGAGGCTTTGGGCCCTATTGAGGAAAATAGTGTCCCCTTTAGGCTCTTTTACACACAGTTCCCAATTACATCATCATTTGGCGGCACACATGTATTCTGTGGTCATTTCTCTGTTATATTTTATCAGTAAAGGTTGGAAGATCACAACATCAAATTAGGTTAGTGCATTGTCAGAAGACTAAGTATCTCTAGTAATAAAAAAAAACACATGGAAAAATTAAAGGTGGTTTTAAACTGTACTGTAGTTCGGTTCAGTTCATATGTGCAAAGTAATTAAATGCACATAATAAAGAAAATACACATTTGTAACATTTGTAAAAGAACGCATTCACTACAAGTGGTCAAACACATCATCAGTAGAGTAAAAGTAACCTGCCTCATCACAGTCTAATCTCAACTCACTGGGCGAACAATTGAGTGTTTGGTGGATTCTGGCACTGAGGGAAGCACCGTCACTATGGCAATTGTGCCAATTGCTCTGTCTCTAGTTTGATCCCAGTTCTAACACGTTTTTAGATACGCTGCCTGGTGGAGATTATTATTAAAGCACGTTAGGAGATGAGTGGAATTACTCAGTTGCAGGAGACTCTAGAGTATGTGCTCATAAATGCTCTATCAGGAACCAAAGGACTGAGACTAGATGGAAACGTCCTTGATTATGAACCCCCGAAAAAGTAGTTTTCCAGTTGAGCACATATCCCTGCAGAAACAGCATTTGAATGCTCCCTCATATTTATTTATTTATTTATTTATTTATTTGCCTGAAGCTATAGTACCTCTAGCACAATCCTCTTGAGGGCATGTGTATGCATTATCCATTACACCGAATATACTTAAGAAGGATGTCTTCAAGAGTAGGGGGGAGAACACAAACCACAAAAATAAATAAATAACATCTTCACCGCAAGGTTTAGAATGCTTGGTTTGACAAGCAAAAATAGCACGCCTTTCCTTTAGAGGTGATGCTTCAAATTGCTTTTTTTTAAAAAAATCCCCAAGAGAATATTTACATGCACTGAAGTCAATTACACTATGCTGAGTGCCACTGGAAGTGTTCTGACGAGGTCACCTTTCTAACAGTGAAGACAAGAAGCCAGAACTGAGGAATCGGGAGGGCGGAATATTCTACATAGTTCTACATTCTAAATCGCCAGGAAACTACTCAGAGCTTTTGTCAGCTTGTCAGGGTTGTACTGTCAGAGAGAAAGAAAGAGTGTGTGTGTGTCTGTGTGTGTGTTAGGGGGTGGGGGTAGTCATTCTGACTGTCACTTTCTCATGGGAGAACAGGTATAGTGGGTTTAAAATGAATGGCAGTCTCTTAATGGAGGTGAAGATGGAAAAAAAGGGAGAGAGAGAGAAAGTGCAGGACTTCAGCTAACAACTGAGATGGATTTGGGCTCAGCTCTGGCCCTACACTGGCCCAGATCCTGAGGGCCTGGCCCCTGATGGGGGCCACAACTGTAATACTTGTTTCAGACTGATGTGACGAGTAATGGGCTTGCTGACTGCAGCTCTCTTTCACACTGTCAGCATCTCTCTCTCCCTCTCCCCATCCCTCTATGCATCTCTCTCCCTTTCTCTCTCTCTGCCTCTCCCTCTCCTTGACTTTCTCCTTTTCCTACTCTCTCTCTTTCTCTTTCCCATTCTCAGTACCACCCCCCCTCCCCCCAATGCATCTACAATAACATGATGCGAAATGACTCTGTCAGCAAGGGGGGAGGAGGGGTGACATGGGGTGAGACGATGGATGCTAACACTCTGACAGGAAGCAGAGATGAGGAAGGGAGATACTGGTGCTGTCTCTGAGGGTTCTCACACACACACACACACACACACAGGCTGGCGTGACCACATGATGCACTTGATCCTAAGCGGCCTTGGCACGTTTGTCCTGGCAAAGCCCCTGTGAAAGTCTTGTGGTCCCTCTCTCTCTCTCTCTCTCTCTCTCTCTCTGTGTGTGTCACCCTTGTCCACACCCTAGTATCAGCATCAGCAATTCTCATTGGTTGGTGTGATTGGTAGACGCTACCTCTTTAAGCAAATAACACATATATATATGTAAAACTGATATTTAGGCCAACACGCACACACACGCACACACACACACACACACACACACAGGACTGGAGGTGATCCAAACACCGGTGAGTGAGGACCTGTCACCTCATATGAGCATCTAAGGGTAAGGACAGGAGGTGACATCTCCAGCCTCTCCTGACGAGAGCAACACACATGCGCGCTCTCTCTGAATGTGTATAGTACACATTCTCTCTCTCTCTCTCTCTCTCTCTCTCTCTCTCTCTCTCTCTCTCT
>JAGFZM010000004.1:622471-637471 GCA_017657215.1 Limnothrissa miodon | reverse complement strand
AATCAGTACACTGCATTCTATGGATCTGGTGGTCAGAGATAAGGAGGGTAGCCGGTGATTTAAGACTGGGCAATCCACTAGCCGTGTATGAAAGCCTTCGTCCAGATCCCTTGGCTTTTTTCAGCTTCTTTATGGACTATGGCTCTTTGACAATCACTGTTTAATAATGATCCTCTTAAAGGACTCGTCCTGTTTAGTAGGATTACTTTAGATTGACAGTTGACTTCTGCTCCTTTTTGATGTGCATGGTTGAGGCTTTCCAAGGATATGTCAGAGGGAATGCATTTCAATTTGTTTACATGCATATTAAATCATTTAATTAGTGAACACTGGAATGGAAACAGTTCTATTTGCCTTCCATTTGTCAAGATGACAGCTCTCTCTCTCTCTCTTTGTGTATGGTAATAAAAGACAGGGGACTATTTAGAAAGAAAAGTGTCCAATGTTACCCCCAGATGACCTCCGCTGCGCAATTTAATTAACTGATGCTAAAGTGGCGAATTTGCATTTTGCAACAGGCAGTATAAACATACTGTACTTTCAGTCTTTGCCCTCAACAAAAGTGTGTGATTTAGTTTTTTCCCTCTCGACTTTCTCATTGCAAAAGCATTAAAAGAAACTGCACCATAAAAGCCTGCAGTAAATTAGTTATTGATACAAACATACAATCTAATTCTGATTACAAAAAGTAATGTGTGTGTAATTATTGTACATGACTTGTAATTTGTAATTTTCTGAGCTGGTAAAATATAGCCATTTGGCATAATTAGTTTAGAGTGACACCTGGTTGCTCTCATTAATCATGCAAAAATAGCTAAACAATTTAAATTAAAAGGTAAAATTCTTAGCAGGCGTCTGCTAAGATGCCCCGGTGATGCCATCACCAAAACCATGGTGACTGAAGGCCATAGTCTACCTCATATGTGACATTACTCCTCTGCACCGACTTCAAAGCAGCAATGATCACTGTAAGATGCTAGACTGTCTGAGTCTATAGACAAATGGACCCTATATGGACTAATACCCTCTTGTTGACAAATGGACCCTATATGGACTAATACCCTCTTGTTGACAAATTGACCCTATATGGACTAATACCCTCTTGTTGGCTTTTGCTTTTCCTTTAACTTACATGTTTTCTTTTATTAAGTTAATGCTTTAAAAACTACTTGTTTTACTAGTATTTTAACATACATGTATGTGACAATTAAACTCAATGAACTCCTTGATCAAATCTTACTACTTTTTGTCTAGTGGGCGTGTGTAGTGTTTTTTTTTGTGGAAGTTAAGTGGAGTGTGTGTCTGCACGTGTGTGTGTGTGTGTGTGTGTGTGTTGGGGAAGGGGGGTACTGTGTAATCCCCCTTGACGCTGTGTAATAAAGAATAAAGTGACCATACATGTAGCACACAGAGGCAGGATGAGAGTGAGGGTCAAAAGAAAAGAACAAGTGATCAGAATAACTCGGGCCCCGGCACATTCCGCGGGGGTTGCGGCCCATCAACACCGATATCAGTTCCCGGGGCCACGGGCTGCCTGTGTCACAATGATGGAGGTGTCACATCACTGGCGGCCGGCACTTATTTGATCGGAGCCCGTCAGTCAGCGGGCTCTGATGCAGACGGACACGTCCGGGATACGGGCCTCACCTCTGGCGCCTCATTAGTTTGCTCCGTGAGAGAGGGTGGGGGATGGATGGGGGGAGTATGTGTCAATCTCCAGCATGGCATCTTGTTGAAAGAGGCTTTCTGAGGCTGACAAAACTGACAGATAGAGAGAGATAGAGGGAGGGAGGGGGAGGTTAAAGATGCCAACTTTGTCATTTCAGAAGGACATGCAGCACCCTTTCAATTTATTAGAAAGTAGGGTAAAGATTAGTAAAATTATATTTATGTATGTGTGTGTGTGTGTGTGTGTGTGTGTATGTACAGATAGAGAGAGAGAGAGAGAGAGAGAGAGAGAGAGAGAGAGAGAGAGTAAAATTACTTTATTAGTAGTATTATTATTTATTAGTATTAGTTTGTATGTGTGTATGCATGCATTTGTGTGTGTATGCATGCATGGAGAGATGTAACTAATTAAAAATACTTCACTAGTATTAATAATGTATGATATACTGTCGAAGTATATCACTTCAGTTGCTAAGAGTCTGTCAACTTTTACGTCAGTACATTTCCAGAGTTAATTACATGCTTTTATTTCACTATATTTTAATTAGCAGCCTAATTCCCAAATGAAATTACATTTGATGGTTGACTAACTGCAAAAAAGTTTTGGGGGAGCCAAGCTTGTCATTGAACAAAAGCAAACAACAAGTTTCCCACTAACCCTGTAGATCTGGCATAATTTTGTTTTTTGTTATAATTGTCATATAATTGTCGTTGTCATAATTTACTTTTATTGTTAATTTTTATGACTTAAACTTAAGTGTAGTAGATATAAAATACCCCCACTACCCCCTATTAGCATGTTACTAGAGCTTGAACTTCTGCCAAAGTTGCTTTACACTATTTGAAATATTTGAAAATAAGAAAAATTGCTTCACAATGAAATATGTAAATTGTTCCAGCACTTGTAAATTCAGTGCTGAAGCTGTTTGGTTAACGCTACCCTCTCTAATTGGGCTGTGTTGAATCCGAGGATTCTCCATCATCAAGAATCCCCGCGTTGAGCTGTGGGCTATGTGTTTGTGTGGATGTGTGTGAGAGTGTGTGTATTTTTTTTCTTATGAATCCTAAGGCTGAGTGATGGGTTGTGTGAACTGATTCTTGTGCTGGCAGTGTGGAGTCTTGTCTCAGCTCTGCTGATCAGTTGTCAAAGTCAGTTTTGTCACATGGAATAGCCTTCAGGATTGTGTTTTTCTCTCTTTCTCTTTCTGTGTGTGAGTGTGTGTGTGCGTGTGTGTGTGTTTGTGTGTGTGTGTGTGTTTGTGTGTGTGTGTCAAGGTGCTTTCAATATCATCTACTTGCAGCACTCATTTTTGCCATACCACATCAATCACATGCACAAAAACACTAATGGTGACATGCAGTGTGAAATTCCTCCAGAGGTGACAGTGATGACATTGCAGTCTAATTATTGCATTCACAGCTCAAGACAATGACTCGACCCACTGGATGCTCCTTGGAGAAGGTGGCTGAGGCGTTGGAGGAATTGTCAGTTGACAACAATGACTCTTATTTTTAAAAAGCCTTTTATCATTGTAGTATTGTAACAAAATAAATAAAAGTTTCAGTCACTGGACACACGCTGTGTGTCTAAATAAATGTTGATTTAAAAATAAATGAGAATAATGATCATTTTAAGTAAACAAGAAAAAAAAACAGCAACAGGAAGAAAAAAATGTAATGACATGGCGTGAAGAATGCCTAATACTGTACCTATGAACTACACCTGTAAGGTGCATTTGAGATTTCTCAAAACCAATAGTAAAGAGTGCCTGAAATCACTGCCCCAAGTTCTGATGATTATGCCATAATTACACACTGTGCATTGTGAGTTGTCACTTCTGGTAAAGATTTCATTTGTGGGAGGTTCCCTGGCATTGGTGGTTGTAGTGATAATCATCCCAATTAGATTCAGAGGATCTTTTTTATGTTTGGTTTCTCATGTCATTTGTAAAGACATCTACATAATTGCATTTGCAAAGCAGTTTGAACAGCCTTTTTTTCTCAAGAGACAATGATTTTGTTTTGCTTTAACTGGTCTTTGAGCTCATCTCAGAACATGGCGAAAAACATCTGGACATGTGCTGCCCTATAAATCTCCCTGACCAACACATTACTATCGAAATGTCAGAAGAAAAATGGCCGGCGCCCTGGCCTAGCGTAGTATGAAACATGCCTGAAATATTAGACAATATCCTGAGGAGCACAACCCCGGCTCAACAAATCATTTGTGCACATCACCTTAAGCGGTTTGACTGCCTCAACAACAGATATCCCAAGAAACTGTAATACCATATGCTGTGGGTTGCTTCTCGATGATTTACTGGTTGCGATCACTCGGAGATTGGCAAGGTCTACTGGACGTGGAGGCAGCTCTGGTTTTGTCCATCTGTGCTTTGGAAGCGTCGTCACTGGGCATCTGTGATTAGACATGGCAGGTCATTTGTCATTGTTTTTGCCTCAATGTTTTTTTGGGGTTTTGGAGGAGCATCACATTTAAACTAAACTTATGAACGCTCAAAGTAGCTCCAGGTGCTGCAGTATGTTTTGATTCATCTAGCTCTGTTTGTGTTTGTATTGCTTGTATTTTTTTTTGTTTGTTTGTTTTGTACATCTGAGTTGACACAGATCAGTCAATACACTTGCAGTAACCGCAAGTCACACAAATTAGTGTGGATGTATGATTCTCTTTGGTAACATTCCCTACGGTGCCTCCTTGCAATGTCATAAATAAGTTAACAAAGAAAATAGGTGATACATGTTTGTGGCCAAAATCTCTCTCTCTCTCTCTCACACACACACACACACACACACATTACAACAGTGCTGTGAAAAATAATCAACCAAACAGCAAAGCTTTACTAGAGAGAAACAAAAGAGCACAGATGCCCTTTGAGAACACACTGCATGGGCCCTCCATCTGCCTTGTTGTTTACGGTCACTGAAACATAACAACAGGTCAGAGAGAAGACATAACACTGCTGACATTAATATCTGCCTGCACAGACACAGCTGTTAAACTCTGTAAGTCACTCAGAAGTGGCTTGTTGCTTTGGACTGCAGACAAGCTAACATATCATTGGAAAGCTTTGGGAATTTTGAGCAGCTGTTTCTATCTAAAGGGAGTAACACTATGTTCACATTCTGTTGCACAATCTTGAGTTCTTCTTTACAACTGGACAGGTTTATCATCTACGAATAAAGTCTTGCCTCCAACACCATTTGACTTTTTGATAATATAACTTATTATTATACAACTGTCTTGTGCTGAACCTGATGCATATTTGAGGAAACAGTCTGTGTTAGTGGCTAAGGTTGAGAGTTACAACTTGTGCTGGGTGTCAGGGCACAGCAGAGGGCAAACTGAAGCCCAAGTCTCAATCATCTCTGTGCTCTCTATGTTTAAGAGAGGGCCATAAAGTCCTGTCGTCCGTGACCAGAGTAAAACAGGAGTCACGCCCGGGTCAACCAGAGTACAGAGTACAGCTGCTATGTTTGGACACTCCAACAGGTGGCATGAAACCACCACCTCTGTGAGGGTCAGACAAAGAGAGAGAGAAAGAGAGAGAGAGAGAGAGAGAGAGAGAGAGAGAGAGAGAGAGAGAGAAAGAAAGAGAGAAGGGGAGCTTTTTTCCTCCTTTTTAGCCATTTCCTGTCCCTCCAGGATTTTGTCTATTTTAGAGAGTGGACTTTAAAAACACAGAATAACTAGACAAGGACTACTGACTAAGTTAAGGAGACAAAATCGCATTGCATATTTTTTTTTTCATATATGCACTAGTAAAGGCATTACATTGGTCTGATTTAGGGTGGTGATTTCTTACTGAGGCTGATCAATGAACAACTGGAAATTACACAACATGACATGAGATACAAAACCAAGGAACAAATGTCTGATGACTGAGTCACAAATACACTAAATACACTGCATGTTCTGTAAAGAATCTTTTACAGTGAAACATGCCACTGTACATGCCACATGCCACATCTCAAGCTAAGAAAACCACCAAGCAACCAAAGCAAATCCAATGTTATCATTAAGGCCTACACAAGCAACAGGCATCTTTCCATCCTGATAATGCAAAGATCTTGTAAAATGCAACAAAAGACTGTTTGTAGTTATCTTATGCATCTGAATGAAACACTAAAAATAAAATCCTATAAGGTATGCATGTTCATCCTACACTCTTGATATTTCCTGATTACTACCTGAATGAGTGAGGGACTGGTTTCTGATAATAGAGCTCATAAAGCTTTGGTAACAGAGTTATTTTTACTTGATTTAGTTTGTTTTATGTAATATATCATTACACTACAGTTAAATGATGTAGTCAGTGAATGGCACCACATTAGCCCAACAGTTTTTCAGTTCTGTATTTTTTATTTTACTTTAGAAAATTATAATGTGTTTTAGCAGGCTTGACCACAAGTTATTTAATAGCACCCAGTTGCCTAAATTGTCTAAAAATATACTGAAATATAAAATAAGCCACAAAAATTGAACCGTTTTGGCAAGCGCAGTGGGCAAACACTCCGCGGGGATAGTGGCACTAAAGAATGTCAACAATGCCTCTTGTTCAATATCCTCTTGGCTTTCCTTTCATTTCCTAAATACCATGTTTAAAAGCAAGCTCCAGTCTGCCTTGACTAATTTCCTCTCTGCCTGACAGATCAGAGGCCTTTTCCACCAATGCCCTGTCAGGCCCCACAAAGACTCTGGTAATCCCGCAGCTTGTTCACAATTAATCTTCCCAGTTGCCACACTATTAGTCCCCTACCACCCACGGGCCTCGGATGCCTTATGAGTGAACCCCCCCTAACCCCCCGTCCCCCCAAACCCACCCCAATCCCTACAACACCCCCCCTCCAGCCTCCCAAGTCCTCAGCCCCTGGATCAGGTGCCCCCGCCTCAGACTCCCATGCGCGAGTGGTGGGGGTGTCAATCAAGCCATGCTGGGACTGCCGCCCTCTGTCAGCATCAAGAGATTTTTGACCCCCCACTCTCTCTCACACACACACAGACACAACAATACACAGTCACCCCCTTCCACCCAACACACACATCGAGGCCTTCCCATCACACACACACACACACACACACACACACACACACAGCCCACTCCCCTTAACAACCTACTCCCGTCCACTGATCAAACCGTTTGCCCCCGCAGAGGTTAATCCCTAAGCCCTCCCAGTCATGTCCTCCCATCGGTGGACGGCCCGTCATTCACTTTACCCAATGACCCGACGGCCCAGATGGGTCGCGTGGGATGGGAAAGCATCTCCTCGTCAAACCTTACCCACCACCACCAGTCACACCACTACCCCCATCGCCAGTGCTCACTGAACCCCCCTAGAATAAGGGAGTGGTTTTTGTCTGGCCTCCTGCACTGCACACCATACGTTTGCAATCAGGCTTTCAGTCATGGGCCTTCAACCAGCAACTATAGCCGCTGCCAGTACAACCTTCAACTTTCCGCCAAGTTATTGATTTATTTATTTATTTCCGAACAATGGCGGATATCAGCTGATCCGCTGAGGGATGTTAGCTTTGTTTCACCAGGTTTTTAAACGGCCCCGTTCAGAAACCGCAGTAAACAAATAGCTTGTAATCAGATCAGGTCAGATCACAGCGGCTAATGTTTAAATCTCCATCCTTTATTAAAGACAGAGTCAAATTGAAGGGGTGGAGGTAGTGGGGTAGGATGGTGTTGATTGTGATGGAGGGGGGGTTCAAACTGATGCAGCCTATTGTCTGTCTCCTTCCGTATCCAGGACTCATTTTGCAGGCAGTGGGCACTTGACAAAAGCACCCCTACTTGGATGGAGATCCAAGTTGCTCTTGAGGCCTTCAAACTCCATTGTGAGCCAAACAAAAGAGCCGTTTTTAAAACCCTCTTCTCCATTGTTCGCCGCCATGAAATAAGGCCCTCAGATCTAAATCTTTAAGAGCTTAAGACTCCTGCTCAGGATACGAGGCAACTAGAAGGCTTTGCGAGGGGCTCAGAGGAACGACTCGGGGATGTACAAACCAAACCAAGGCTTCCTAATCTGAGATCAATGGGATCGAACCGGCGCTTTCGTAATGCCTCTCGCACTCATTATTACATCAAGATCATTTAAAACATAACACACGGCCCAGGCAGTTGTGTGCACTGAGGCAGATAAATAAAAACCAGTGGCCTTTTAAGACGTCGGTAAGTTTTGTTGTTTAGGGGGAGAGGGGGAAGTGGTCTGGTTGTTGCATGATGCTTTATTGAAAAGAAAAGAAAATTCTCATAAAGGACAACTGTTTTGCTTACTTGGGTGTGAGCAAGAGCTCTTCTTTACTGACACAAGAATCTTTCCAAAGGCCCTGCAGTCACCACATGTCAACCAGCACCTGAAGGAAAAATCACCTGGTTCAGTACGCATTTAATTACAGCTCCCCAAAAGTGTAAACACTGCTTCACTTCATCTCCTGATGCATCTGGACATGAAGACAATGTGCTAAAAGGAAATAAATCTGCCTTGACATCTACATCAAAGGGTTCAAGTGGAGGCTTACGGCTACTTAAGACAGAGGAATGTTGTTGCTAAGCGTCGGCCAGCCACCTATCTGCTGTAGAGGGAGGAATGTCTCTCTCTCTTTCTTTCTCTCTCTCTCTCTCCCTCTCTCTCTCTTTCTCACTTTTTTTACAAAGGGGGGAGAGAGAATTAAGAACAAGAGTGACAGTGAAATGTCTTTGAGAGATTCATGGGTAGACAGGATGTGTTGCGGACTGTAGTTGAGGCAACTGATTGTATTTGTCATGCATTCCAATAGTCTGTGTTTGTATGTGTGTGTGTGTACATTAGGCAGTAGCAAGCCAGTTAAATCTTGGCCCTGTGAATCATCTTTCAGTACTGCGTTATTATATCAAAGAGATATGTCACATAAGGCCATTTATTTACTATGAATAGGCTATGTGGAGAAAGTGAGATCATGAAGGTTTGATTCATTTTGGCTCCAAAAATCATTTGAAAAACTACGGAAAGTATGAACTGCTGTTTCCTTAGACTTGAGTTTCCCCAAGGGACAATAAGAACCACAAATCAGAAATGGAGGTAAGTTGTACGAAAGAATAAAAACACAATTTAATCGTGTCAGCATTAACAAGTGACGTGCTGTTTGTTGAAAATCTGCTCCCTTCTAGTGAAACCATTTTCATCGGTGAACATGAGAAGTCCCCTGTGATGTCTCTGTTTCTTTCCAGCCTTATATAGTATGTACAAATTCTCATACACTTCAGACCTAATGAGGCAGATAAAAGCCAGAAGACAGATGGCTATGCGGGCTTCATCCAAATGTTTCATCCAAAATATATCCCTTTGAAATATAAATCAAGGGATTCTGACGTCTGTTTCCAGATGTCCTTACAGCCCTCACAAACGTGACAATGTTCTTGTCATTACTGTTGAGGCGAGTGTCAAACTGCCATTGCAAAACTACTACAAGATAAATAAATGAAAGCATACCAATAATCTACTAATAGATAAATGAATAAAATAAGCCCAGAAGAGCTATCCATGGTGCAATCATCAACAAGGATTGAGAATGCAGAGCCCAGGCAAAACAAAAAAAAAGTGTTAAAATATGGTTGCCTGCCTCTGTTCAGCATACAATCTCTTTATAAAAGTCAATATGATTTATTTGACTGGTTGAAAACCCACAAATCAGGAGCAACACTATGTTTTTCGCTCTGGAAGGCTTTTTAAGCCATGCAGGTAAGTAAGCGCTCGCTCGGCTCTCACAGAAGCTGTAGTCGTAACTCAAGGTGTTTGCCTCGCTCCAGGCCTCCCTGGCGGTAGCATGAGAGTGAATTCCTGACTGCACAAAAACATTATTTACAGCAACTTTGCCTCTTTGTCCCCCAAGAAGTCTCATTATCGCCAATAGCGGGACAACCTGAGTAAACTCGCGACACAAAAGGGCTAACCTCAGTCTGAACCTGAGTAATAGAACTATTTACAGTATATTAGTCACCTTAATCTCCTGGCGACATGTTCAAGTTAAACTTTCATATCTGATAGCCATTGATCACATTCATATCTAATATTCATTATTAGTCAAGTTAACAATCTTTGATTACAGTGATGGATGCAGAGCCTAGGCATTCATGCTGCTGTAAAGAAGTTCTGTTTTATAATCCAAAGGTCATTTGTTTCAGCATGGCTTCCTTTGTGGTGACTTACAGCAGGCCCCTTGGACGCAGAAAAAAAAGTCCATCACCCTGACTAATGTCACGTCAAAGGGGCACTTATCTTACTTAAACAAAATTATTCAGTTCTGTAACGAGCCGTGTAAACTACAGCCTGACAGGTCAGATAATGTCTTCAGGAGACATTATCAGACGCTGGTTGGAGGTATCTGTCTGGAACTTGCTGTGTGTGTGTGTGTGTGGAAGAGAAATGGCAGTTTTAAGAGCGTCACAGCTTCAGCTTCCATTGTTAGCGAGAGTGCCAACGTCAAAATATCTGGGCGGCCTGGCTCTTGGTGCCCACTTGGCGCCTACAGTATTCAGCAGGGGTTGTAAATCTCTGGGCGCGTTTTACCACGGTGGAAGCAAAAACAAAGCTTGCATGGCCGCCCAGAGAAAGAGAGAGAAAGAGAGATGTTCTGGTATTCCGCAAAAGGAAATGCAAACGAGAATTGAAATATCGGTAATGCTATAAGATTACCCCAGTTTTGCATATAGAGTATATGAAGTAACAATGCACCACACTTTTATTCAGGTTTCAGAGATGGGGTAGTTTTGTAACAATGCCTTTGTATGCTGTTGCAGTGTTTTGCTGTTCCTACATTTTCCAGCAGTGCTGGAACAGCTTCAGCATTCAGAGCCTTCTAATACTACTATAGCCTATAGCCATTAACAGAGACTCTTAAAATGCACGACCAGTCGCCGATGGTTCTCGTCTGTGATAAAACAAATCTCCGCTCTCAAGAGCGTGACCCATCAACAAGGTTTATCTGTCACATAACACTGTCAGTTAGTACTACGAAGACCAAAGAGAATCATCAAACAGCCTAATCTCTGGTCAAACATTTGTCCATTCCAGAGGCCTCACTGACACTAAGCTGTCCACTTAACATTTTATACACCGGAGTGATACGGACAGAGTCCACACTAAAGAATCACCCTGGCAGTTTTAAAGGCGCCCTTTTAGAGGGGCACTTTAAGATCAAGGGAATCAAGCTTAGCTCAGGGCTGTGGGGGCATCATCTGATCACTTTTCGTCTCGGAGCAAAAAAAAGTGAAAATGAATTGGCTGAATTTCTCTGTCCTATCTAAGACTCGTCTGGAATGAATCAACCTGAAAGTCCTCGTACTTTTCATGCGATTAGTGCCTATGGGGGACATTGGGATGAAGACAATGGGGTTTGTTTTCTAGAGCAGGTTTAGGCAGGCTTCAAGACTCTCCTCTTAGACTTTCAGCTTCTCAGTCTTCTCATGTAAGCAGTTTTCTGTTGAGAATTTATCACAGCTCGTATGAAAACTAGGCTGGAGAGAAAAATAGACAGATGGGAATGAGAAAGAGAGTCAGAGAGAAATAAAATGAGATGGGTGAAGAAGGTGTTTCAATCATTCCCTCTCCCCCTCTTTCTCTATCACTCTCTCCCTCTCTTTCTCGCTCTTTCTCTCTCTCGGAAAAAAATGATTAGCGAGCTGTTCCACATAACAGGCAGGTGACCCATCAATCTGCTGTAATCCGCTAAGAATAAGTCATAACACTGGCAGCTGAAACCCCTTATGAGGAGGCAGGGAGAGAGAGAGAGAGAGAGAGAGAGGGAGAGAAAGAGAGGGAGAGAGAGAGAGAGACTGACTGTAAATGGCACAAGGCTCAGCCTGGCCTGCAAATCTCCAACTTACACTCCTTACTCTCCCTCGCTCATTGAGATGAAAGAGAACTGGCACTCTGGATTAGCAAGAGAACAATGATGCTTTATTTCGGAGAATAACACACACGGCCATAAGGATGGATCACGCCGACGTTCCCGTCACACACACTTAGTCAGTCACATGCCTTGATGTCCGTGACGACTGCTGCTACTACACACCCCACAGATTCTATAGGCACGAGTGTTTGAGTATAAATATTTGCTTTAGTTAGTCAAGAGAAGGGTTTTTCTTGTACTACTTTGGCTGTCTGTCATTCAGGGGCCTATTGTCACATGTAGTGAACTAGTACTGTAAGGCATGATGATGAATTGACATTACACCTATCGTACTGTACAAACTATCACACACAAACCTACTGCCCCCACCACACTATACGCAACTAAGATTAGATTACATTACATTACATTATACTTTATTTATCCTGAAATTCAATTACTCCAGTCATCTATACACAATCCATACCATGCACAACATATGTATAACAAAAAACAGTTCAATGTAACTCTGTCATACACACACCACCATATTCTCTTTGTCTCTTTCATACATGCACATACACACACACAGACTTCACTTCATACCCGTGTCCTAAGTAAGCCCTTCACACACACACACACACCTTATCCAGGGACAGCGAGTAGTACCATCATTACAAAGAGCTGTGGCATCCAACCAACCCCTCCTCCTGCTCCACGGCTGTTGGAGAAGTCAGTGCAATCAGCAGCCGATGGCGCTCCTCTCCTTTGATCCTCTGCCTACCCTTTGTGTGCCCCACTTCATCGCCTTTATTTTCAGCCGTAATTGCACGTGAAAGATGCCCCCCTTTGATACCGCCCTGGATGCCAGAGCCACTATCGAGACAGGGTGTCGAAAAGCGTCAAGCGCGCTGGGGGGATAGGGGACGGATGAAGGGGTGGAGGAGGAGGTTGGTTGGGGGATGGGGGGGGGGGGGGGGGTTGTTGGTGCAGTGAAGAAGATGTAAACCCCTATCCACCTGCACAGGACAAGCAGCTATTTTAGTGATAGGGCATATCTCTCCTCCTCAAGCACAGGATATGAACACCTCTGTCATCCAGTGTGTGTGTGTGTGTGACTGTGTGTGTGTGTGGAGGCAGAGTAAGGGCGGAGAAGGGAGAGGGCTGGGTGTAGAGAGGAGAGACAGTCGGTGTGCTGAGAGATCGCCGTCACAGGTGCTGAAACGGCCTGGCCTCCAGCTGCCGCTCTCCCCTATGCCCCTGGCCCTGTGCGGAGGAAACCCTTGATGGCCTCTTCTCCAGCTGGGTGAAGTAGAATGGGGGAGAGAAGGGGTCATCAGGTAGGCCAGGAGCAGAGATGAAGACAGGGCTGGTGTCTGTGTGTGTGTCTGTGTGTCTGCGTGTGTGTGTTGGGGCATACTTTATGTCTGCTACCCCTCTGTCTGTCTGTGTGTCAGGTGAGTGAGTGATTGAAAACGTGTGTGTGTGTGTATGTATACATTTGGGACTGTTTTTGCCTAGTAACCTGTACTCCAAAGTCACCGGTATACCAACCCACTCTAATTCAACATATGAAGAATAATTTGCCCTCTTTCCAGGTACTTTCCAGAAGAGAGAGAGGGAGAGATCATGCTGGCCCCAAATAATATTTACCTTCGCTTTCTCACCATCTTTCTGTCAACACCTGTCTTTCATTCGACCTCCCTGTTATTTTCCAAACTCACTATATTTATTTTCCAGGCTTTTTTCACTGTCCAATTTTCCACGCACCGCGTCGACATATTTCAGCACTGGAAATGAGGAATCTTCTCGGATTCCAGTCCATATTATTTTAAACATGGGGGCAACTCAAGCACCATCCACTGCCATTGAGGGAGGCGTGCTTAGAGCGGACCTTAGAGAGATCTAACAAAGCAGAAACCCGGCGCAGGAGATAGATGAGCTCGGGCCAGTGCGGCCGCTGCAAACGCTCCCTCAGCCGGTTCCCTCACATCAAACCTCCCTTCTGTGACATTAAGCGTAATCATTTCCATTAACGCCCTGTCAGGCGAGGCGAGCCGGGCGGCCGGGGAGGGAGGGAGACAAAGCCGCCACTGTCCTTAGGTTACAAGAGGATGTTGATGTAGCTGTCACTCAGACGGCAAATCATCCGCAGGTACAGGGCCTTTCGGAGCGAGCCGACGACAAGCGCGCGACCATAATGCCCGTCTGTCTGCCTGTTCCGCGGTGACGGTGGGAGATGGAGATGAAGAGAGGAGTAAAGAGGAGCAGCGTCAGACAGGGACGGCTGACAGGTGGGAAACATAGTCATACTTACTCATCAGAAGAGAACATGGGCGTAGGTTTGCATAGGGACCATAGGGACAAGTCAAAACCAATATTTTGGAAAGACAAAATAGTCCCTACCAATATTTCGCATTTTATTTTATATATCAATATAAATTTATTAACAGAATTTGCGGACGCAATAGAATAAGTTGCAGACAGTACGTTTTGTTCCTTTGACGTCCTAGCAATCCATTTTCCAGAGCTTCAGCATCGAACTTATCCATATTGTGATTTGATTGGTTCAAACGCGCCTGCAGGTTCACGTTCCACTCACAAGGCCTGCATTAGTCGTTAAAAGTTGTCTACAAGAGTTGAACGCAGGTTCGTTTTGTGCTGATAACGTTATCTGTGATAACCTATATGTCCGCAGAAAAGTGTTAAACTTATCCTGGTTATTCAAACTCACTTTGTGCTGCTTTCTAAAGATATAGCCTGGAGAATGCCACCAAAAAAGAAAAAAAGATATACGGACCTATTTCAACACAGAGAGAGTAAGTAATGCATAGAATTGGTTTAGCAAGTGTTATCACCCGTCTTCCTACTGTGATAAATCATTGTGTGGTGTTGGATGATGATAGCAATCAGGTTGATGACTGGGTTGATGACGGGGGTCATATTCATGAAGTTAAAGCAAAATGCTAACCATCCCGTAATGCATTTTGTAGGCTAATTACAAAACACAGCGAATGTAGCAAGTAGAAAAAGCACAGGCTGGTGCGTTTTGCTATATTCTCAGAAAAGTGTTAAACTTATCATTACGTTGGTACTGAAAATCATTTTGGCCGATTTTCTTCCTTGTTGTTGTTAGCCTACAGTGCCACACAAATTGAGAAAAGATCTACTGTTTAAGCACCCAGAGAGGTGTACAGCCCTTCCTATTGTAAGGTGTTGCAGCTTACATGCTAAACCAACCCTGAGAGATGATGTTCAATCAGGTAGGTGACGAATATCATGTTAACCATCTCCGGTATAAATTTGTAGGCTTAGGCTAATTGGTGTTATTAGTGTAGTCTATAGTCTGTAGTTAATAGTAGCCTAGTCTGTAGACTATTATTAAAAGGTAAAGCTAACTGACTGTCAAACAGAGTCAAATTCATAATTTAGTCTTTTCA
>JAGFZM010000004.1:602397-622371 GCA_017657215.1 Limnothrissa miodon | reverse complement strand
GGGGGGGGGGGCCGTATTGTCCCTACCAAAGCTGAGACCAAACCTACGCCCTTGGAAGAGAATAGCTGAGACACCGGGCAAGGCTTTATTTCTATGTGGGGATGCACTTTCAATGCACAGGCATCTCGCCGTTAGAATAACTGAAATAAAGACGGGTCAGAAATGAATTACAGAAAAAGTAAGGAAGAGACTAACTACACTAAAGGCGGGTGACCAGGTGACCAATTTCTGAGGAGAGTCCTGGTGGTCTCTTCCTACAGTAGTAAAACATAAGAAAACCCACATTGTCCCCCATTTCTGAAGCTAAAACTTTACTTACAGTATTTTAATAGGACTATCCCAGAAATAGATACCCTAGCAGTAACAAATGGTTTTGCTTGTTTTGCTTTGCAGGTATGTCTGTAAACAAACCATTGGGCCTCATCCCAAGTTTGGTCCAACCAATCAAGTAGAGTTGCTAAGCCTAGAAATCTAGACTTGCCCTAGTGGCAGCATTGAGGTTTGAAAGACCACTGCCAATTCCACCCTTTGGATTGAGCTTCGGTCTGGCCATAGCCAGATAGATTTTGATGTAGTCTGGTTTGTCAAGCTAGATTACTGTAACTTAGATTATTTTAGCAGAGAATCAACGAGAGCTGATCAGAAATGTCAGCATTTTCATGTTAAAAAAACCCCTCTCTCTCGCAGAGGGGCAAACAGGGCTGATCGGATCCATGAGAGTTAAGTTTTACACCAGATTGCTCCTGCAGATTGTCAGCTGTGCTGGCAAATGTTACATATGCATGAAAGAGTGAAGAGTCCATCTTTTCTCTATCTCTCTCCACACACACACACACACACACACACACACACACACACACACACACTACAGACACACACCTGTCTGGCCATAATTCACAGGAGTCTCCTCAGGTCATGTACACTTTTTTTCCGTTGGTTTCATTATTCCAGGATCTTGACAGAGCCATGAGCCAGATCCTGGAGGATTTACAGTTGCTTAAGGCCTGATCCTCCACCACCTCCTCCTCTACTTCTTTCCTGATGCAAAGGCGGAAACACGTATGTTGCCACAGGCTATCAGATTGGCCCAAGTCATTCAGCAAAGATGGTATGGAATGTATACCACTAGCGCTTTGCATGGGGGCATGTGAAACACACAATAAAAATGGAGACTGACAACAGTGTTTTATGAATAATGCTAGACCTTTCCGTCATAAATCTGTGGATCAAAGACTGAACAAACGGATGAGTTTGAAGAATAGGAATGAAAACCCAAACTGAAAAGATTTAAAGCAACATAAATGATGATCGTTGAAACTGATATGCTACAGCATTGCTAGGCTAGCTCAGAAGAACCCAAATTATCACCACACAAATGTGAAACAATGGGTGCAGCACGGAATACTTACATTACACCTTCTGAATAGGAAGTAGGGTAATCATGATAGTACAAAACCACAGTCCCCTGTTCAATTTATTGTTTTGGAGGAGAAAAAACAAAATAAATAAAGTAATAAAAAATGAATAGTGTGTAGAATTGTGTATAAATGTGTGAATGGAAAGCATTCCAAACCAGTAGCCACAGGTGCCTTTACTGTGACTATAGCCATATGGCAATATTTCCACTCATTCACATATTCAATAGGATCTGTTTGCATATTAGAGCTCGTGCTGTGAAGACTGTGCAGACTCCTCTGCATCATCATGTCATGCTAAGTGTGTGGAGTCTGTTCTGGGGTCAGCCTTGCTCTAGGCATTTGTGCAGCGCTCAGAGTGAACCTGCGCGGAAAGGTCACAATCGATAGTAGGAGAAACCCTCCATCGCATTAGATCTGAGGCGCTGAAACAACACCAGCACCACAAGGGTGTCTAGTGAGGTATAATGAGATCAGTCTCAGCAGCATGTCTGAAAGGCACAGGCCGCGCTATAATGCCTTTCTCCCCCAAAAATGTGTTCTTGTGCCTGAGTGTGTGTGTGTGCGTGTGTGTCTGTGTGTGTGTGTGTGAGTGAAAAAAGTGAGAGAGAGAGAGAGAGGGAGAGAGAGAAAGAGAGAGAGAATAATTGGGCTCTGTGTGAACTTTAGAGTGACTTGAATTTGTGAGTGTGTGTGTGTGTCATGGGTTTGAGCATGCCTGTGTATGTGAGGTGCCTGTGTGTGTGTGAGCGCCTGTCTTTTTTAATGGCTGCCTGTGTGGGTGTGCATATTTGAGTGACTGCATACGGTTGACAGTGTGCAGAGATCAGTTTCAGAGTTTGGTGTGTGTGTACTAATGTGCTGTTGTGTGTATGTGTGTGTGTGTGTGGGAACATGTTGGGGTGACTGTGTTTATAAACACATGTGTATTTGAATATACACTATCTTAATAATCTTGTATGATAGTGTTTGTGTGTGTGTGTGTGTGCACGCATATTTTTCATTATTTATGTGTGTATTTACATTAGCATGTGAAACTGTGTGTGTGTGTGTTTGTGAGAGAGAAAGAGAGAGAGAGAGTGTGTGTGTGTGAATGTAGGAGAGAGAGAGAGAAAGAGAGAGAGGAGAGTGAGAGTGAGTTCGAGTGCTTTTGTACACATTTTTTACACAAGTGCGGTCGGCCGGTTTACTCGCGGCGTTCCCAGATGCAGCAGCTGGCATCGGCCTCGTCGGTGTGTGTGTTGGCGGGGGGAAGACTTATCGGCCCACTTCACTCCGCACGCCAGAGCCTAAACAAGCGCCCTGTTTTCATTTCCACCCAGCCGACGCTCTGTCTTTTGTTCTGACAGAGATAAGATGTTTAAATTATGAGCAGCTGACAAAGTAGACTCCAGCGCCCCAGGCAGATCATCAGTCATGCTCGGCCTGTCGGCAGGTAACTGATGGGAGCCCCGCAGGCACAAAGACCTCCTTTTACGTCAGGGGTGCTGACTGTGGTGCCTGGTGATGGAGCGAGAGAGAGAGAGAGAGAGAGAGAGAGAGAGAGAGAGGGAGAAATGGGGGTTGTGGGTGGAGGAATTAAAGCTGTTGTATGAGGCCCAAACACAACAGATGATTCGAATTTGCCATCCCTATCACACTCACATACACACACACACACACACACACTCACTAGAGCTCTTTCCAGTTGTGGCTGCCAATATCCTGCACCTTGTGAGACTGTGTGTGAGTTTTAAGCGGCTTTCTCTACACTGTGTGCAACAGAGACATGCATCATCACTATCCCATCACAGAGCAGAAAACATGAAAGAAGGATGGGGGGGGGGGGGGGGGGGACGGAGAGAGATAGAGAGACGGATGAAGAGGAGAAGTTAGCATGTGTACTTCTGCTATGGCTTTTAGGAAGGACCACCCAACTTGTATAGCATTAGCAGGGATCTGGGTTGAAGGGTATGGGGGGTGGTTTTGAAGAATCTACCCATTCTGTTAAACACACACACACATGCTTCAGTGCTCAGTAGTGTCTCTCTGTCTGGCACTTCAAAAGCAGCTGACGATCAGCAGACAGGCCTGTCTGTGGCCTGCCCTGTTCTCTCTCTCTCTCTCTCTCTCTCTCTCTCTCCCTGTGTGTGTTTGTGAGTGTGTGTGTATGTGTGTGTGTAGAGAAGGTCCCAAGACAAAATAACTTCCAAAGAGCCTGCTGAAGCTCAGGTCACACCATATAAACATAATTCGGCGTAGTCCATCTCACCATAAAAGCAGTCAAGCAGCTAACATCGAGCCAGTCACGTCCCCTGGCACACACAAACATTTCATCAAAACACATTTCAAGTCAGTGTAATAGGCTAGAGGGTGCTGGCATGTCGGTATTTGCTCCCTTAGTGTGATAGCATATAATGAATTTTTAGCATGAAGGTAAAAGAAAAAAATGAATTGAATAGAATAAATTTGCCAGTGGTGTTCAAACAAAACAAAGTGTAACATGTTAGCTCTTTGGGATAAAGCGTGTATCTCATACAAGGTGGGTATCGTGTGGTTGGATGAGAAGGCCTTTGTGCCACCAGGAGATAACGTCACACACGGTGTAGCTGAAGGATCGGACAGCCAGGTAACCCCACAGATTCCTAAATGTGTGAAACAGAGACGCAACCCCCACCACACCCACCAAAGAAAATACATAAACGTGAAACCTCCCTCTGTACTTATCCTCTATCTCTCCACCCCAGGACAGAGTTTTAATTAAGGGTGGATGAGCTATGACACTATGAGGGGTTCACCCACTCACCCTTGGCGACATTCAGGAGAGTGGAATCTGAACATGTTAGCGTAACGTCCATGTCTCTCTGAGTTAGCACGGCTCCTTCTTCTACTGAACACAGCTGTCAGTGGAGACTTGGGGACCGTACGCTAGTTCTCATGCTACATGTATGCGTCGCCACAGTAAAAATACAGTGACTCTACACCTACTCGCTCCAGCAAATCCAGCAATTTGGTAATCTTCTCACAGAGACACAGGCATCTGCTCTTTGCCTCAATTCATTTAAGCAACTCCAGTGGCAAAGCTTTGGCCAGTGTGCTTTTTTATGTAAGTAAAAAGGAAAGAGGCCATACTGTAGCTCACTTGTGTAGGCACTTGTGGTATGGAAATCCACACTGTTGCCAGAGTACTTTTTACTCTATTTTGGAATGGGACCATATAATATCTTTTTCGGAGTAAAAGATTACACTTTAAGAGTTACCTTTACACTGTGAAATTTACTGTGTAGAAAGGGGAAGAGGAGGACTGTGGGAAGGAGAGGGAGTGTAGTGTACAAGTATTTATAAGGTAACACTTGTTTGAAGGTGTCTATAGGTGCGTCATGAGCCTGTTTAAGAGACAAACATGACATGAAGATCATGAACATTGATGACACTCTAATCATTAACTGTTTTTTCTAATGTCAGCATGCATTTCAAATACGAAAACAGTTATACACATGAACGATATGAAAACAGTTATACACATGAATGAGGAGTCATTAATGTCAATGATACGTGTCATGTCATGTTTATAACTGTGTGTGTCACTCTTTGTATTGTATAGACCCCTACATAGTTTAAGGCGTAGTGTAGCACTTGCATGCACAGTGGCGATCACTGCACTTTTGAGTTTGAGTCATCGTCCATTACGCTGACATGTTCGTCCAGTCTGTGCAGACAGAAAAGTAAGACCTGGATGGCTGGAGAGAGCAGCTTCTGTCAGCGCACTCCAGCCAGTGTGTTGACTCTCTTGCATAAAGGGAAGCTACTCGGCATGTTCAACTACGCACAGGAGAGGGGATGATCAACAGATTATTAATCTCTTGATCTATTAGTTCTTAGTCTATGAGGGCATTAGGGCCTAAAGGTAGTGTTTATATTAAAAAAGAAAACAGCAAAATTACATAACAAGATGGACTTGTGTTTACGACCTAGTTTACAATAGCAAAATAACACTTTAGAAATTTGCTTAAAGCCCACAAAATGAATAATGCAACAATATTGTGTTGTCATGTGATATTTAACTAGAAAATAATATTTATGAAAGAATGTAGGAAGCCATTTCAAAGACCACAGCAGGGGATAGTTTTAAATTCCTTCCCCTGTTGGAATGCCTTAGTGCCCCCCTGCAATGCTGTGCATTCCTTTAAGAAGGACATTAGTGAACTAAAGCATTCAAACATGAAATGCCACAGCTCTACAACAGGAGAAGAACTAGAAGCCCTACTGAGGTATCCAAAACACGTGTGAGAAAAATACAGTTGAACGGGTGTAAAATACCTGTCTTGTGAGATGGTTCAGAAACAGTTTGCTTTGAGAGGCAAGACTATGAGGCTTTCTCCACGCTTTTTCCAGTTCAGAGTGAATCGATAAGGAAAACTCATCATGTGCTTTTAGCCAAGAAAAGCTATGACAAAAGGCAGGCCATTCACGCCTTTATCTGAGTTCCAGAGTGATTAAAAGTCATTGATGACATTTCTGAAGCACTGTCTCAACAAGCCATCTAATCAATCGCTGGCGTTTGTGTTGAGGAACCTTCCAGAAATGACAGCAGGTCACTAGCTTGGACTCAATTGGATTGCTCTGGCATGAATATGACAAACTCTCACTAGGTTACTCAATAACAAATGACAATATGTCTCAGCTTGACTGCCTCAAGATCGATAGACACAATGCTTTCTTCAATAATACACGGCCGCTGAAAAACGTCTCCAGTAACAAAGTGGTGTCCATGACGCCCAGAGTTCTTGGACAAAGCTATTGACCATCTGAAAATGACCATCTTACCTGACTTCTCTGTGTAACAGCTTCATTCCTTATCAGGCATTTTATACTTTTAATATAATTAGCATATTTCTATTCTCAACACTTAAGGCTGGAGAAGTTATCCAGATAATGTATTCACCGTGTCTAGGGTCAGCCAAGTGAACCTTGTCATCAGAGAGAGTGCAATGCGTGTGTTTGTCCACATGCCAGTCATAGCATTGTATTCTTTGTGACTCAGCCTCCTCTCATGCATTAATAGGGAAACCTATCGGGGGTGTCCGTCAGAGTGATTGATTGCAGGGCATAACAAAAGCTAAGGGACTAATCAGAATTTGCGCTACAAAACCAGTCGTCTCCCCGGGTCTGGCCCGCCATAGCGATGACTGCGATGACTGCTCGCCCGGCAATGGAACTCTCAGGTCAGAAGAAGTGGGAGAAGGGCTCCGTTGTCAAATCAATAAAGGGTGATTAAGCATGTCCAAAGCAAGTGAATGTAGAGTACCTCCTGCTCTTCATAAGAATGATAATGCAATAATCTAAAACATAAATGAATAAAGTAGTGTTTAGTGTTCATTTTGGAACAATGGAAAAATGGATGTAAAACATTTATAAAGGAGCATAACTCTAACAGGCCTTAGCAAATGACTATAAATGTTTTATATAACGTATTTGGTGGAATAACAAGTGGAACAAAAACAGAAGCTGAAATCATTTAATTGACATTTATCTAGTCCAATCGATGCCCTGATTAAGTTATTCAGGCCTTCTTACCTGCCTATCAATGCAGGAGATACTACAGATACTACAAGTAAATTAGGATCGTATCATCCAGGAAAACAGGGAACAAAAAAGAATGTCTAACTTTGAAGCCATTTTAAAATCATATTGCCCTTCACGTTGGCTGCATTTTGGTCTTCACTATTGCAACATGCAAAAGTTACAGTTGCTGCACCTCCGTGTTACTTGGCAACCGGTATGATAGAGCAGATCCATGTCTTGGCTGAAGAATAAAGGATTATTTATGAAGAAATTATTATATTGATCAGTACTGGGGCTTTTTATTTGTATTTTTATTTTTAGTGAGTCAACTGTGTGTATCAAACTCCCCTCTTTTTTTCAAAACGGCATTCCAAATCAAAAGCTTGTCAGTTCCTCCATAGTTTGAGGGATGTGCCTTGTACCATTTTTTTCTATAAGAGTAAGTTTGTTTCTGTGACATACTGACACAGAGTTACAGAGGTTGGAACACAGTTTTGTTTTTCCGCTCAGTTGTAAATAAAATAGATATGAAGGTACCATCCTTATAACATCCCCAAATCAATAAATCTAGGCTATAACTCCATTTCTCAGCTTACTACACTTAGAACTTGAAGACAAAAGACCAAAAATATGATTTTTTCCACAACAATTTTTATAAAGGCATGTCTATGTGTTTTGCTTGGGTCCTTTATGGAGACTCCAAAAGGGACTTTTGGTTACCAAGACTGCCTACTGACCTTCAAAAGCTGATAACTTCCCCTTCCTAGAAACATAATATTGGTCTCAAATGAAAGCTTAGACCCTGGCTTGATTAGAGGTTACTCCTCCTGGCATTGAATAAAACAGGCATAACCATAGAAAACATAACACCAGGTGGGGGGTGTACCACTGGTGGTACGGTGTGCATTAGAGAAGAGTTATGGCCAGTGAGTGTACACTGTAGGTCACACTGATTTGACAACTAAGGGTGTTTTAGGTTCTTTGCTACAAGCCCATCCTTAAATCAGTGGAACATATGGATTGGCACAGCTTATTGCTTAAATAAGGTATGCATAGTACACATTGTCAGTGAGGAAATATAAATCATTTGTTTTCCCCTCTTTCATCTGTCAGAAGAGCTCTAGCCCCTGCTCCATGGAAACGAGGGATGAAGACAGAGTGCTGCAGAAAAACAAGCCATCTGTGTTTAATTAAGCAGGCAACATCACACCATCATCACAGGAAAAACAAAATATTAAAGCACAATTAGCCAGCGAGGGAACAGGCTGTGGGATTAAAGTCCCCCTATAGAATAAGCAACTCAAGCCGCATTCTGTTATTGTTCTTGGCATTCATTAATACCTTGCAGAGTTTGATGCAGAGCATGGAATATTCATTATGAAAGCCCTAACTACAGAGTAACGATCTCCTATAAAACAACAACAGGTCAGCACCCCAATTTACTTTTGGAGACATTTATTACATTCCATTGTTCAAAAGGAATAATAATGCATTTGGGTGCAGTGGGGTTTCGTTGGGTTTAGAGCTTGTGAAGAAAAGTTAAGAACAGGACAATATTTGTTATGTTGAACATAAACTAGAAAACGAACTGCAATCTGTCTCTAATTTCCTCTACTGAATCGGTCTTGTCCCACAATCTCAACAAATGCACTACGGCCTGTTCAAAATTGTACTCTAACGCAGCTTTGGTGCTCTCATTCAGCTGATGCCCGCATATTACCGGGGTCCTGTTAACAGGCGATGAAACCGCGTGGCAGAACAACATCTGCTAGCGGCACAGTGATTCCTCATTGAGTTAGTCAGATGCCATCAGGCGCGCACACACCCTCGCGCCCAAACTAATAAATCAATTTTGGGGGCAATTATGAGTAATTGCATGCACTTTAAAGTTTTACAGTCTGCTTTACAGATGCTCGTTTCAGCTGAATTATGGGAACGCAATGAGTCATCAGGTCCTAATTGGCTGGCTCTTTGGGACTGGAACTCTCCGAGTGACCTCTCTTTGATGACCACTTGAGGAACTTTGGGAGCTGGAACTGCTTCAGGCCAGTGGCCTTCTCTATGAAAACTGGGCACCCAGACAAATGACTTTTCAATGTACTGATGTTTCATCGACCTCAAGAACTGCAGTACTTTCATTCATTCATGTATTCATTCATTCATTCATTCATTCATTCATTCATTCTGTTTTTGCTGAACTTTTCAAGCCCCTTTGAAGGAGACATTTTTAGACTTTGATATTAATAAATGAAAAAAAAAAAGGCAGATCACTCCAAAAAAATGTGAGGGAAACTTCATGCGTGATAATACATTCAAACACTAACATTATTGTTCACCCTGTTTTTGCCAAGTGCCTAAACCACTTAAAAGCTTTTTTGTGTTACACACAGACACACAACACTTTGACCCTGACTTTTACTTGGAAGGGTTTTTGCACATTTACAGCCAAAAACATAAAATTACTTTATTCATGAGTTGCTGAGGACAAATTGGCGAGATCTGGCTGTAACTGAATAAAATAAAACAGAATAAAACAGCTCCACAACTCCCCCCATAGATTAGAACATGCCTTTGATATGTGGGGCGCGCCCTAAATGCGAGTTCTCCCCAGACCCCTCTGGTGTTTTGGGCGCGTGGCCATTTGCTGACAGTGATTGAAACTTCACGGGATGGAAGGCACTCAGACGGAATAAACGTTTTTGCCTCGCGTGATGGACAGAGGAGGGACCCGCGTTAACTAGCGGTGTGCCGGATCCCGTGGCGTCAAAGTATTTTCAGAAAAGCAAATGGCACACAAGGATGTGTGTGTGTGTGTTTGTGTGTGTCTGTGTGTGTGTGTGCCGTCATGCCAACTGTTCAGGGCCAAAGTCGCCCCACCTCACGCTGGTCAGCCCTGCCACCTCGCCCTGACGCACTGTTCCTTCGTCTCCAGTAGGAGTGGCTCACAGCCCCAACGCATAATCGTGAGCAATGATGAAGGCAATTAGGGACAAGTGTCCACACACACACACACACACACACACACGTGTGTGTGTACACCCTGCTGCGCCCTATTACAGCTGGGCTCTTCGTCCTCATTAGTGTGCAAAACAAAACAAGTAAGAGGGATGCTGCCCTGCTGAGACTGCCAGACATTCTCCTCTCTCTCTCTCTCTCTCTCTCTTTCTCTCCCTGTTTATCAGGGGATGGTCCCAGGCCTGTCTGTGCAGACGTGTGTCACTGTGCACTGACAAATGTATCAGGCGCTTTTAAGCTTGATTAAAGAAACCAAACAATAACAAAAAAGCCTGGCTTGTCTGAGCCAGTCATGGAGGGTTGCGTGTGTGAGAGTGTGTGTTGTGTGTGTGTGTGTGTGTGTGTGGAGGTGGTGGAGGAGGGGGGGGGGGGGGGTTAAGAGCACAGGAGAGCTCATCAAGTACACGCAGTCAGCAGTGCTGACAAACTCACTGCAAGTCATTTGCTAACAAAGATCAAGACGATTTTTTTTTGCCTAGTTAAAGTTGTGTGTGTAAAGAAAAGACAGCATTGCCCCAAACCACACACACACACACACACACAGAATACTCACTGGAGTGGATGCCCATCCCAGTCCCGAAGACTTTTCCCAGAATATTCCCAAGCCTAATTAAGGACTTCTGACGGCCATGTATGTGCGGTGTCACTTTCGATGCATGGCAGCGTCAGGCTCCATGACAGGGGTCCCCGCTGGACAGGGCCTGTCTACTTTGATGCGGGTGGTGTACATTTGAAAACGAGGTCAGATCCGCCTCGGCTGGAGAGAGAGAGGGAGGAACGAGTGATGGAGAGAGGCAGAAAGAGAGAGAGAGAGAGAGAGAGAGAGAGAGAGGGAAAGGAAGAGAATCCCATGCCATGTAAAATAGCCCTCTTCAAAAGGACTGTCCGGCGGAGACCCTGTAAGGCGGTTTGACAGCGAGGCATGCACACTTACAAGGCCTGTGTGAGGGGAAAAGATTATGGGTCAAATTGTGAGGGCTGCCCTGTCTGATAGCCATTAAAGTTATTTCACTCTCCTCCTTCACTGTCAGATGAAAAAAAAAAAGAAAAAGACTGGGGTGATCTGTGAGAGCTTGTAAGGAGCCAAACTGTAGGAGACTAATGTTTATTAGAACACAAGGAATAACACAATAACACAAAAGGCAAAAGTACAGCATCTGTGTTTTGCTTGAGTGTATCTGTGTGAGTTTGCACGTGTGTGTCTCTGTGTGTATATGCATGTGTGTGTCTGTGTGTGTATATGCATGTGTCGTGTGTGTGTGTGTGCACATGCATGTAAATGTGTGTGTGTGTGTGTGTGTGTGTGCATGTATGTGAGCATGTGTGTGTGTACTGTATCTGCGTGCAGGTGTGTTATTGTGTGCATGTGTGTTTGCACATGCATTTATGTATATTTGTGTGTATGTTTGTACATGCATGTGTGTCTGTGTGTGTGACTGCGTGTGTGTGTGCATGTGTGTGTGTGTGACTGCGTGTGTGCGTGCATGTGTGTGTGTGGTTTTCCTCTCGCTGCCATCAGTGCTGCTGACACAGGATCCTCCACTAATTGAGAGGTGACTTCAGCCAAGCGTCTCTTAATCCGTCCCTCTGTTCCTTCCTTCCATCCCTCATTCGTTTGCTCGCCCGGCTCTTTCTTTCGTTTCCCCTCTCCCTCTCTTTGGGCCGGGCCTGTCTGCGACCTGACACTGGCCCCAACCTTGTCAAGACATTAAGCCCAAACAACAGACGCTCCTGCCGATTGATGCATGGCTATGTGACATGTCATAAATATTGCATCGCCAGACCACGAGGCTGTCTGTCAGCAGATAATGCCTTTCGTCAGCGCTGCGACACTAGCCAAGGAGCACCCCCCCCCCCATCCCAACACACACACACACACACACACACACACTGAAACAAATGATTCCTGTAAGCTACTCCTGTACGGTAAATGATTAATACGCCTCGTATTGTTCGAGAGAAGAAAAAAGCACTTAAGGAGAAACAGTTCAAATGGAAATATATTTATAAATCATGGTCGAAGAGTACAGGCGCATTATAAAGCCCGACTGGATTGTCTGAAAGCATAATTAATGTACAGGGTTTTTTTTTAATATAATGGGCTTTGCGAGCAAGGCAGAAAGGGTTAGGTGGAACAGACACACACAACGCTGAAGCACTAATACAGCCTTGTGGAGACAAGAGACAGTCTGTTCCTCATCAGGTTTTAATATCACATCTCCTAATAAAACAAAAAGATTCCACTTTCTGTCGAGGATGGCCTTTCATAACAACATGTTGGGAAAAAGTGCTCCAAATAAATACACATAATAAATAGTCAAACTAAATAGCTATATATACTCTCTCTCTCTATCTGTATATACTCACACAGTGTATATATATATATATACATTTTAAATATATAGTTAACTATGATAAATATACAGTTTCCTTGAGAGTTTGTGGAAGGACAAACACTACTAGAGGTGTTTTTTATGGTGTAAAGACCAGATGTTTCTCATTGTGAAATAACAGTGTTAAACCAAATGAACCCCTGAAGCCTGGCGCATCATTAGCTCAGTGGCAGCTTACCAGCACTTATGAGCTAGCTGTCTGTCTGCCTGCCACAGACCAGGGTTACATGTAGCTCTTACATCTAGATCTATCCAAAACTGGAACCAAATAAATAAGAGTGTGAAATCCAGAGGGCCGAGTTAACCACAGCACCATAATTTTTTGGCTGCGAGAGAGGCGGGCCATGCGTACGGAAGGCAGCTGCTCCCGCAGTTGTCTCTTTCTTCATTTCCTCTTTGGCTGTTTTGGCGAGGGGCATTAGGGCTGTGACAAAATGATGGATGGCCCATTGCGAAATGGTTAGCGATTCGCCGAGGCTCCAGCGAGAAAACTTTTTTCCCCTCTCTCCCTCTCACACTCCCTCTCTCTCTCTCTCTCTCTCTCTCTCTCACACACACACACACACTTTCCAGTGTTTCGGTGGCACAAATTGTCGCTTCATACAGCAGCGCTGTGGAGGCCACTAATATATTCACTTTATTGAGAAATGAGGCCTGTGGTGCCAAAACACAATGTCACCAGAGCCGATCTGGAATACAAATGCCCCGCTGGTTGGTCTGGGTTACATACATAATTACCCCATTAGATTGGGCAGGGCCTGCACAACTGCACACGGCTGGTGCAAGTCTCACTCTCAAAAAAGTTAACACACCAAGATAATTTCAGCATTACGAGGCCAGTGGTTTTGGCCAAAGCGAGGAGCAGAGGAATTGCTAAAAGGAATTACTGATACAGCCTCTAAAACTGTGAGGTCATCTGTTAAGGACTGAAATGCTGTCTCGGTCATAACAACATTAGAGTTTATATGTGAGTGTTGCGTTTTTTGTTTATTTCTTATTTAATGTGACAACTTTTTTGACATTTTGGCTTGTCTGCAATGTGTTTACAGTAACGGAGAAATGTCTGGCTGGCTCTGTGAGACACTTTTATTTTTGTTTGTTTGTTTGTCCAGACCTGCACTCTACACCACTAGAGGGAGTGCCATGGCAGAACCCCCTTAAGGAAGGCTGCAGAGAACAAGTCCCTAAAATAGGACAAAGGCCATTTCAGGCCAAATATCACAGACATATCATGGACCGAGACTAACCAATGGTGAAATGGGCTGGGAGTTGTAACCCCCACCCAAGAGACATTGCACTGTATGCTACGTATTGGACAGATACTGCCATGTACAACTGTGCTTTGTCTGCTCTGTCTATGAGCATTGACTGCTTGGTACCTCCATCAGCTTTATATAATACAGACATGTATATCTCTTGCTTATAAGGTTAAAAAAGGGATAAATATGATAAATGGAAAATATAATAAATATATTATTGGACCCTATTTGTAAACATATACCACTGAAAATAATAGCTCCTCATGATCCCGTACAGTATAGCTTTCTGCTCCGGAATGAAAAAAACTTTTTACGATACCTAGGATTCTGAAAAATTGAGAAAAAATAAGGAAACAAAAAGAAAAATGGATCAGTCTCCATCTTAACAAAGAGTTTCTTTAAGAGAAACACAGAGTTTCTATATTAGAAAAAGAGAGTTTCTTCTGAAGGGCAGGGAAGCTAACTCTGTGGAATGTTTTGTTTAGTTTTTGGGTCATATACAATGTAGGCTTTGTTGGTGTCAAAAGCATCTGCTATGAACATAAACACAAATATAAATAAACTCTGCATGAAGATGCTGAATGAAAATAAATATGTAAAAATGGGCCATTTTATTTCTTTATCTTTATCATTATCTAAAACATATCAGTTAAGTGTATACTAAAATATATATGTAGATAAATACAATATAATTTACAGTTTGATGCAAAGCAACTATTGTGGCAGTTGGCCTCTTTGGTCTCTTTTTAAAACTCACAGGAATAGAAAATGTCTGAATGCAAGGTGTGAGCTGGCCAGGTCTGGGGCTCAGCCTGCAGACAGGTTGGGGGGATGAACTATGAGGTTCACTTAGCGCGTGGCCATCGTCCCAAACGGGGGGAGGGAAAAAAAAGAAAGGCGTCATCTTCGTTCACTGGCCTCCCCTGGATGAATTTGTCAATGTCCCGTGCCTTAAGGCGCCCCGACCTCACCTGACCTCAACCTCCTCTATTCCCAAGATAAATACCTCTGTCACCGTTCACCTTCACTCCCTGGACCAACCTCCTCTTCCTCATCAGTCATCCCAGGAGCACAGCCCTCCTCCATGCCACAAAAACACAATTTTCACCCCCCCCCCCCCCCCCAACCCCAACCCCACCTCACTCACACACACACACACGCTCTTACCTGAAATGTGGAGGGTAAGTCAGAATTAAGCTATATAAGCTATATGTTAAGTTGCTAGAGGAAATTCAAAGGGTGTGAAAGATACCCTGACAAACAGAGGACCAGTTTCTCTCCTTCACCTTCACTCTCTCTCTTTCTCTCTTTACCTACATGGCTGGTTCCTATGAAATGCAACACACAGAGGAGCAAGTGATTTTTTATGATATATGACAGTCCTGGTTGTCTATTTTTCTGAGCTACGCTATATGTTATGCTAGCTATTTAATACTATGGCTGTACATCAGCATAATGTTAGGATCCAACTCTAGCGAGTGTTTGATAGCCATGCACAAATAGCCTGCCGTATCGATTAGTGTTTATCCGGAAAGACCTTTATATCAGTAGTCATCAAAACTCTATGCATCCTCCCACTCTCCTGAGAAGCTTTCAATAAACCTGTTTGCTTACCAGCTGAAGGCTAGTTAACGATGACTGACTGGTCCTCACCTCAGCAAACTACAATTAGGTCAATTATGCCCTGGGGTCGTCGAGGCAACTCCGAATTCCCTGTGCACCTGAGCACGCGGCAGCATAGGTGTCGCGTAATATTATCACCTGCCCAGCTGAAAGCAAAGCTCATTCCACATTAGGGGAGGGTGAGTGTGTGGTGTGTGTGTGTGGGGGGTGGGGGGGGGGGGCAGTTGCTTATTAATTGTTGTTTTCATGTCACCACTGCTGCGTGCTTGCTGTGATGTAATCGGGTAAATGCACAGCACAGGGACAGTGGGGAACTAATCATGTCCTCGTGCTCTCCGGGTGTGTGGACGCTGAGTGGGAGACAGGATGCAATATACTCTGCCTGCAGGTCCACTTGTATTCATTTACAAGAAACTGCAGTAATTAAAACAAAACAACAACAAAAAAAAGGACCCAAATGATAATTATGAACAAATTGCTTGTGGTGGATAGGTCAGGTGAGACTTGCCACTGTCATTCTGCACAGGCTAATGTTTAGTCTTAAAATTAATTAAAAAATTAAAAAATAATTTTGAAAAAAATAAATAAATAAATCAATTCCACCTATGTGTTAATATATGCAAATGGATGTGACTAACATGCCTCTTTCTATTGCTTTTAATGAACTAATCATAGCAAGTGTTTGCATAAACTTAATTTGAATAACTATGAAGCATCCTTTAGATCCAGAAAACATGACTCAATTGCACATGTCCTGACCTCTGTACTGTATATAAAACATTGTAAAACAGCAATGTGCTTTATTACTTAATATCAAGTAATTAGGTGCATTATTATTGCTCATTATTATTTTTACTACTACTATACTACAAGCCTTGTGTCAGTACAGTACTAATTTGAGACCACAGCTTGTGGGCATGTGAGGCCTAATGTACAGGCAAAAACTTGCAGGACAAGTAAATACTTTTTGTAGTGTTTAGAATTTTATGATTCTCTCAGTCTGGAGTTTGTTATTTTTTGACCATTACATCTTACATCTCTCTCTCTCTCTCTCTCTCTCTGTCTCACCACTAATGATGCCCAGTGCATCATACAGGTAGGAGCTTGTTTATGTGATCTCCCCCAAACACTCACCCCATCCCACTGCACCTCCAACCCTTGCTCCCGGGGGAGAGATGGAGTGCTGCATCCTTACACACCCCTCCTCAAACACAGGCATGATGCTTCTCTGCATCCTAATGCCCCCTTATCTCTCTATCTCTCTCTCAACATCCTGCAAAAACATACACACACACTTTAGATTACAGCCTTTGAATCACTCTATAAGAAGTGGGTTCGTACATCGCAACCTAGTAGATATTTATGTGTAATATGGCTATACTGTAATTAAAACGAAATTAGAGAGAAAGCAAGTCCTCAGAAACTACATCAGCAAAAACACAGATGCGCAGAAGCAAAAGAACTGAAAATAAAACAAATAAAACAGAGCCTAAAGTAAAACAGTAAGTATTTAGAAGAGGCAGCATCAACCCCTCACCTACAAACACCCCTGGTGACCAGTTGTCGACCAATCCTCCTGTCAAACAGGGAGGCCCGGTCAGTAATTTGTGGTTTAGTAATTAACACTCTACCTCGTTAGGAAAAAAGAAAACAGTGAGTAAGCTCTCCTTCTCTTTCTCTCTCTCCCTCCCTCCCTCTCCAGCTCTCTTAAGGGTAATAGCACAAGTCGTCTAATAAGCAAAACAGGCCCAAAGCCGCCATCTCAGCACAAGCTGAAACAAATGAGTAAGCTTTATTTAAAGGAACTAAGGAGTGAGAGGGTTTCCTTGAGGAGTTGCCTAGCCATTAATAAACAACACCACAAGTAAACATGGAAAAAGCTAAGGCGAAAACACAAGATAACATCAGATAAAAATAATAAGATAGAAAATAAAATAATATAATATCAGATGGCGGAATTTCCATCTCATGTAGAAAGAATTAAAATGAATTACACAACACTGTAATAAGAACTATACATTTTATGAACTCATGTTTGCTGCCACAGGGTAGCCTGTCTATTCCTCTACAAGCTCTCTGAGCTGCCTGCATTATTGACATCATGGATGCGTAATCTGCATGAATAAAATATCCTGCACATTTCTTGACTCCGCCACCCCAGTCTGTCCACCTCTGGCCGGTCACGTTAGTCCGTGACCAAATCGCATCCGACAAGCTCTCGCTAGCCCGTGCCCACGTGAATGACAGGAGACAGCGCCCCCCCCCCCCCCCCCCCCCCCCCCCCCACACACACACACACACACACACACACACACACATACCCATGGACGTAGAAGTGGACAGACAGAGGCCTCGCCCCGAATCGATAGACGAGTACGTATGCGGACGCGCGGATTGATAAACTCCTGCTGACAACGGGCGAACACTTTGGGGTTATTGGCGTAAATGTCAGTCACCCTGACCATTAGTTAGCATGCACTTCAGGTCAGATGTCTGACCGTCTTGAGTGCCGGGGGGGCTGTTAGGAGAGGTTGAATCACCTGTGACGTGCCCTCACCCCCCACCCCACCCCCCCTTCCCTCTGCTGCCTTCGCCTGCCAACTTCTCCTCCTCAATCCCACAAGCCCTCCACTCCTCCGTCAAACAGACTTTCTGTCGGCCACGCACTGCGATGTCTCAGGTAAGACAATTCGTCCATATTGAAAGAAGATTGATGACACAGGGCCAAAATGGCTTGATTTGGACTTAGATGTGCCAGTACATACGCTTGGCAGGGTTGCAGAAATCATCCTCAGTGGAGATCTTTTTTTTCCTTTCTTTTTCTCTCTGCCTCTCCCTCTCTGTCTGTCTAGGGTGTCTGTTTCTATCCCTTTTTCCATTCTCTCTCTAATCTCAGTCCCATCAGCTTGAAAGAACATTTTCTTTTTTTCAGCTCTACCAGGTCTTTGTTTGCAACTTACTGTTGTGACAGTTGAGCCCACATACAATGATTCTTTCATACCAAGTCCTTTCTGGGGTTGTCCGCCTTGCACAGATTTCTTGTTTTTTTTTTCTACTTCTTCTTCTTCCTCCAATAATGGTCTGCAACCAGGTTATGACAAAGCAGCAGTATAAATTGCATCAGACGTGAGTGGGTTCTTTCAACAAACGTGGCACTCGTGAACCATGTGATTGCACAAGGCCCAACAAAGCAAATCTCAGAACATATAGACTGGTCCCTTCAACTTATAGACCCCCTTTCAAACACACAAAATATAAGTCTATACATATTCCACAGAATATTGACTTTTTCATGTCCATAAACTTAAAGGAGAAATCCGGTGTGATTTGGACCTGGACTGTGCTGGAAGATGTTACCGAGTACAAACATATATCAAATTCCCACCTCCGTTCACCCCCCGCATTCCGCAGTAAACCGTTTTTAGCCGAAGCTTTCATTAGCCTTACACTGCTAGCTATAGGGGCATGACAGTGCCTATGCAGCTAAATCGCTATTTTTACACCATTAAAAAGGTTCAAAGTAACTCCACGCTTCATTGGTAGACTTCTGAGGGCCCTGACATTTAAAACGAGACAATGATAACTTTGAAAGTACACCGGTACTTTATTAAAAAGACAGTTTATACAGACTGTACCTTCATGGAATATTACGTTCGCCGCCATCTTGAAATTAAGCCGAGATAAGTCTACTGCTGAGTTCCGACGAACAAATACGACAGGGAAACAGCTTTGAAATAAACTTTGTAGAAGTGCTTGGATTCGAGCTGAAAATATATGGAGATATGGTTCTGATGTCTATATGAGAATGAAGAGCACCATACCAAAAACTGTAGGCCTATGAATGTAACTTGTAAAAGGTTTTACTCAGTGATGGGAATCTCGCGTCCTGTACAGTGATCTGATTAGTCACGAAACTATTTACATTAGTCGTGGACTGGACTTGGTGCGATTGTAGTTGGCAAATCATGCAAGGATGGTAGAATATGAGGACACCGAGTCTTATGAGGAATTTGAAGACGACGCGTTTGAATTTGATGGCCGTCCTTATTTATTTGAGCCCGAGTATACAGTGGAAGAGTTCCCCCACCTCAGTAGACCCAAAGTCACGTTCGGCTAGGTTATCTTTCCAGGAAAACATTCAAGGCCCCCCATGCACACATTATCAAATGCATTATAAAACAACCCCCACCCACTCCTTCCTCTCAACTACATTTTGGATGCTAATAAATAAACGTATGTAATGTAATGTATGTAATGTAACGTTATAATAATCTGTCAATAGCAAACCAGAATACAAAGCTAAGCGAATTGTTACCAAGCACAAAGTTTGGTGATACCGTTACACGATTCCACAGGTGTGATTTACATGCAAATAACCAAACTATTTCATACATACTTCTGGAGTAATTAGCGTTGCTTTTGGGATGGCATTTTTCTTCAGATGTGTAGGTTTTGGGGGGTTTGATCCCATTGTAGGCACAGTGAAATCATCTGCATCGAAATGTCCGCTACATACACGGTAATCCCTTTGTTTTAGAATATCAACAGGTGTCTCAACGTCGAGTTTCAAAACAAGCCACTGTTTCAAAGTTGGCTCACGTAGAGGTAGCCTGTGAAAAGTTTCCGGATTATAGCTCTTCATCCTCTTGCCACAACCTGGAAATGCGCAAAGGCAAACCATTCTGTCTGCTCTTCAAGACCGTCTTCTCCGTTCTGACAGCTAAC
>JAGFZM010000004.1:549144-602387 GCA_017657215.1 Limnothrissa miodon | reverse complement strand
CATTCTGTCTGCTCTTCAAGACCGTCTTCTCCGTTCTGACAGCTAACATTACAGATGTAGCCTGAACACACCGGCAACTCCTCCTTCACATGCTCAACCCGCGAGATTCGTGAGTAGCGGCAGCCTACAATCTTATACATGTCTGGCCAATCTCTTTTAAATTTGTTGGTGCTTTAGTGCTCATGTAGACAGTCTCCATATATTTTCAGCTCGAATCCAAGCACTTCTACAGAGTTTATTTCAAAGCTGTTTCCCTGTCGTATTTGTTCGTCGGAACTCAGCAGTAGACTTATCTCTGCTTAATTTCAAGATGGCGGCGAACGTAATATTCCATGAAGGTACAGTCTGTATAAACTGTCTTTTTAATAAAGTACCGGTGTACTGTCAAAGTTATCATTGTCTCATTTTAAATGTCAGGGCCCTCAGAAGTCTACCAATGAAGCGTGGAGTTACTTTGAACCTTTTTAATGGTGTAAAAATAGCAACTTAGCTGCATAGGCACTGTCATGCCCCTATAGCTAGCAGTGTAAGGCTAATGAAAGCTTCGGCTAAAAACGGTTTACTGCGGAATGCGGGGGGTGAACGGAGGTGGGAATTTGATATATGTTTGTACTCGGTAACATCTTCCAGTACAGTCCAGGTCCAAATCACACCGGATTTCTCCTTTAATAAAATCCCTAAGAATGTGTATGATGTCTTAAATAAAAATAGCCAGTGCTCAAACGTTATGTAATCATTCCTGTCATACAAATACCATGGCATTTTATTGCATTATGGGTGTGACAAAAGTCTGTGTAATCGCTCATATATATGGAACTTGTGTATGTATATTTGAAGCTATTGTGTATATTGCATTTGACGAGCCAGCAGCGACAGACTAATTGACTTGTGTTGGAGAGGGCAAGGAGATAAACAGCTGATGAATTTGCCAATACTGCCAGAGTGTTGGCCCTCATATGTGGGTAATGGACAAGCTGTCTGTCCTTATAGATCGACTGTCAAGATAAGACAAGAAGATGGATTGACCACGGAATCGTTCCGAATAAGATCTAGCTGAGCTGCCCCCCCACCCCCATCCATCATCAGAGCAAGTTTGTAGAGAATGATGTCGAAGCAGCAGGCTAATGAACACTATCTGATACGTGACAAGTTAAAACAATACCAGCTTCTGTATGTGAAATGAAAGGAGTCCGTTTTATTGGTTTCTGGTTAGCTAGAGGCATGTTCCGTACGGCCGGAGGGTTTTAGATTACACAAGAGATGCTGTTAAATTGGACTTTCCCTAGTCTGACTAGTAAGAAAAGAAACACTGTCATCAGTGCTGTAATTAGTTTGTCATTTCACCCATGGTGTTTTTTTTTTCTTTTTAAACATGAGACACTGATGGAAGGCATATCAGTTTGGTATAATCGAGAAACGTCACCGCCAGGCCTGATTTGAGGGTAAAATGGTGGCTGAGGCACTCTAGGTCGGCAGAAAGAATCCCCACAGAAAGCAGAATAATAGAGTGGACCTATGGACCCCCTGGACTCCTGGTAGTGGTGCTACGCTAGGAGGTTCATATTCTCACATGTCATTAGGTCCACTGGTTACACGGATGGCTCATTGCATTGGGCGGCCAAACGATTTCCTCGCTCTGCACTAAGGCTGGTGGTGGGGGAGGGGGGGTAGTGAGGGAGTGGGTGGAGGTTTAAAGTGAGGGGTGTAGTTTCGGCAGGAGGGGGGTGGAGGTCAGGTCGGCACTCCGCTTTGATTAATGACTGCAGATCGGCCCAGGTGGCCGGTGGGTAACAATGCGACAGCGGGTGCCTTTTGCATGCTTTTGCTTTTGTATCCGAGATCTAGACATGTGATGGCGAGACAGAGAAAGCGAGAGGCAGAGAGAGAGAGAGGCGTTAAGTGTGATGTTTAGAATATGGAAAACAAATGCAAGCAGGGTGGGTGACCACACATGCATGAGTGTTGGGCTATAAAGCTCTTTCTCCTCTGTGTAATTGCTTACTCTATCACAATTTACATGGTGGTCCAGTCACCAACACCATGAAAGATTACACAGCCTTTGCAGAGGTAGGAAGATGGCCATGATGGAAAATACATAGCTAAAATAAAGACGTGGCTTAGCTTTGTAATACACCGTTTGGCTACATGTGCAAAACACTGCCAAAACAATATCTGTTGATGTCTATTAAAAATGGAATGATTGAACCAAGCTAACCTAGCACAAGGCTAATACACAGAAATCTGTGAAATATTTATAAGTAAAATAAAGCATGAAATATTTTCCATTTGAAAAAACTGAGCTACACCCCAAAACCAGTTAGGTTATTAGAAAACAGGTGTAGAGAGACAAAATGTTGAAAAGAAAGTGCACTCATTTTGATATCAAAGCCACGACCACTTGTGATGTGCTAGTCCCAGTCCCAGTCCTAATAACAGTTGCTAGCTAAGAGGATACAATGATACGTATCAAAGTGAAACAGACATTTCCTTAATCTCCCTAAACACCCTTTGAAGCGCTTATCCCTAGTAAATTTAGGATAAGTACCTTTCTCCCGTCATTGAGGCCAACGAACACAACCGATTGCTTAATTGAACATTAGCTGGGGCCAGCTGAAAGGAAAAAGATTAAAGTTTTTTACCACCTGGCCCGTCACTCTCCAGGGCCCCATTATCACATCCTCTATTAGTGTTTTAACCCAACACACGAAAACACGGACGCCGCAATCTTTGATCTCTCACCGCGCTGACACAAATCCTTTCTCTTCCAGGCAGACACCCACCCATCTGAACCGTTTCTGCTAAGATAATTAGTGCTAATTAAAAGGTTTCCAGCTGCCTTGTGTGCAGCTTTTCTTTTCTTTTATAACCCCCACCCTTTCAACCTCAGCCTCAACCTCCCCACGACATTGTTCTTGCAGGTGCCCTGCCTGTTTACCTCAAGCACGTCATTCACATTCCTGTTTGTCTATTCAAAGCCAGAGATCAGTTCGATTAGACCTATTGTTAGCAGAAGATCATATAGACAAAGGTGACGTGACACAAGCATGCTCTGCACTTGGGAGAACACACTAACAACCTTCTTTAAATCTGTTTGAGTCCACCATAATCACACTGAAATAGCACAGTTTGAAATCCACTACTGTGCACCGTGTACTACCTCTTTACTTGTGCATCCCGACTAATTTAATGATATTCAAATCCGTGTGGCCAGGCATACTATTGTGGTAGATGAGGCCAGAGAAGGATTTGTGCACAGTGCACAGAACTTGAAGAAGGCTTAATAAGATAAAGGTAGTTTGTTTGAGGCAGACTACTGTTGCAAAACAGGTTATACCACTGATATAACATCCAGTTTTAGCTAGAAAGAGAGCACAGATGTTGACACTTGTTTGCATATTCACAAGTGCATGATCCGTCTTGTGTAAAAGAGATTATGATTCATTTCATTTCAAGATACTTTAAAGATTTTAAAGGCAAGGCAGTTTTATTTATAAAGCGCATTTCATACACAAAGGCAACTCAATGTGCTGTACAGAGACCAAAACAAAGCACAATACAAAGCAGGAAGTAAAAGCACACACAAAGCAGATAAAACAGTTCAGAGATAGCATTAATAAGAGCACAAATTAAAATTTGAAAATTAAAAATTACAAGTGCAAACAAAGAATAGAAAAGATGAATAAATAGACAATAAAAAAAGAAATGAAATATATAAATATATGTGTTAAAAAATATAATTAAAATAAAATTAATAATAAAAAGATAAATAAATAGATAATAAAAAACAGAAATATAAATATATGTGGTAAAATGATAATTGAAAGAAAATAAATAATAAAACCAAATAAATAACTCAATAATTATAATCAGGTGGCATTAGTAAGCGTCAGAAAATAATTTGGTCTTAAGTCTGGATTTAAAACTGTAAACAGTAGGTGCATTTTTTATATTCTCTGGAAGTCTGTTCCATAGCTGCACAGCATAGTAGGCATAGTGAGCTGCTTCACCACTTTTTGTTCTGACAGTGGGTCTGACCAACAAATTCTTTTCCACAGACCTTAGAGACATCAGTGGAGTGAATTTCTGACACAAAAATATAAACAGTTCCTTTGCCATTCATAGATGTAAATAAAAGTAACAGTGCTTTAAAATCAAAGCCAGTGCAGGGATTTTAAAATTAGAGTAATACGGTCAGTTTTTTTTTTTGTTCTTGTAAGGACCCTAGCAGCTGCGTTTTGTATGAGTTGAAGGGGCTCAGTGGTCTTTTTGAGTAGGCCTGTAAAGAGGCCATTGCAGTAGTCAACTCTACTTGAAATGAAGGCATGAGTAAGTTTTTCAAGGTCCTTACTTGACATTAGGTCTCTCAGCTTAGAGATGTTTTTTAAATGATAGTATGCTGATTTAGAGATTGATTTGATGTGACTACTGATGTTAAAGGAGAAATCCGGTGTGGTTTGGACCTGGGCTGTACTGGAAGATGTTACAGAGTACAAACATATCCAATTCCCACCTCCGTTCACCCCCAGCTTTCTGCATTAAACCGTTTTAGCCGAAGCTTTCATTAGTCTTACACTGCTAGCTATAGGGACATCACTTTGCCTATGCAGCTAAATCACTATTTATACACCATTAAAAAGGTTCAAAGTAACTCCACACTTCATTGGTAGACTTCTAAGGGCCCTGACATTTAAAACGAGACAATGAGAACAGGTACTTTATTAAAAAGACAGTTTATACAGACTGTAACTTAATGGAATATTACGTTCGCCATTGTAGGCACGGCAGCAGAACTCATTGCGGCGAACGTAATATTCCATGAAGGTACAGTCTGTGTAAACTGTCTTTTTGATAAAGTACCAGTGTACTTTCAAAGTACTTCCAGTAGCTCCAGAACTGATGTTTTTCCTGCATCAGTATTAAGACGGATGTCATTCACAATGTTAATAAGGGCAGTCTTAGTACTGTGATAGGCTCTAAAGCCAGACTGAAATTTATCACAACAATCATTTGAGGACAAAAACACAGTTAGTTGATTGAAAACTATTTTTTCAATGATCTTCCCAACAAAGTGCAGATTGGATATTGGCCTATAGTTGTTAAGGACTGAGTGATCTGGGTTATTGTTTTTCAGTAGTGGTTTTACAACTGCTAGCTTTAGTAACTTGGGGAAAGTGCCGTTCTCCAAAGAAGAGTTTTTAATCTGGAGCCACTGGCGGTTCTACAGGGGGGCACACAGGGGCAGCTGCCCAGGTAAAAATATGTTTATTTTATTATTTTTTCATTAAATCTTTTTTTTAATGAAATAATGAAATGATCTATCCACAGTAGCACAGCCCTTAACCTTTTCCCATCTATCCTTGCCTACTTTTCAAATATACATCCCCACCCCCCTCTGAAATTTTGAAATGGTTTCACCCCGAGAGACGCTCTAGAATCTTTGATCATAACACTACCGCAGCTAGGATAGTAGCCAACGCTAGTCATTCTCCACTAGCTTGTGGGTGTGCGAAATCTGCGCAACACAAAACTGAGAGTTTGCAAAGGTTACACCAATTATTGAATACTCAGCTTTAACCTCTGGTTACACTCATACTGAACTTGTCCCCACCACATTTGGAAATGTTTATCAATTTGTCATTAATGAGGTAAAAAAAGTTGATTGCAATGGCTACATATAAAGCGAAAATTCCCCCTATTAATCTACCGAAACCGCAAAAACAGTTGTGCTCATTAACTTCGTTAAACAATATAACATTGTTTAACGAATTTTGAGACCCACAAGCATCACAACACCGGTCTCACCACAAATATAAGGCATGGAAACGTTAGGGCCTACACACGGCTGTGGCTGTGACAGTAGAGGAGAAAGTGACCAGATATGCAGCCCATTTTTAAAAATAACTTAGGCTAATGATAATACGTTTTCATCTTGTCACGTCGCCTATGTTGTGAGAGTGTGGAGTCGTTTGCAAAGGGTAATATGGAAATATAGTATATGGCATCATGTATACGAGCTTTTAAAATCACTTAGGCCTACTGTAAAATAAAAAGTCTACCAGTTAACCAAAAATAGTGGAAGACGGAAATCTGAAGACGACGAATAATTTTATTCAAAGCAGACTGCATAGCTGGCAACTGCTAACCGTTAGCTTGGCAGTAGATGAGATGTATGTAACTGCAGTTAACTAACAGCGAGTTAATATCAAAGATTATATGCTCATTTCGTTTACAGCACATTTTTGCTTGCTGAAAAATGATCATCAGGGTGAATTATCAGTTCCTTTTTTTCTCTTAGACATAATGTAGGATGGTCAGCTCAGGAAAAAAAGCATACACAAAATTATCTGTCTGTAAAAACACTTCTGGAAATGGATAATAATCATAACCTGGTTGGAGGGCGCGTAAGGTAAGGTAACGTATTGTTTACTTCAATTTTGTGGCTATTTACTTCGGTGTATTTGTTTACACGATGGCTAAATATGATTGATATATGGCTGTTCCAAAATGGTTTATGCATAGTTGTGTCGTGGTAGTAAGTGGATAGTGGTCTGGTTGAGATAGATATCTTAAATAACCTTGCATAAAGTGGGATTCTCCTGCACTGTTTTTACTTGCAGTCAATCCGTCTGTGACTGTGACAGTGTCACGTTAGCAATGAGTGAACCTATAGTGTTAGCCTACAGGTTACGTTTTGCCAGATGCAATTCCCGGTGGAATTTACGTTTATTTTCTCTTCTGGGCCCATATGCATCAAGACAGGATAGACTTAATTATATGGGCCTACAGTAGGCATAGATCTAGGCTACTGGCCACAGGTTGCTCTTCTACAAAAGGCTGATGCTCAGTATAGGCTATAGATCTATGTCTTGCATGTCATGCAAGGTGGGGTAGCTGCAAGCAGATAGTTGGAAAGTTACAACATGTTTATCTTGTTTTTCCGCGTTTTCCCATGCTCTCTCTCTGTTATGAAATTTGCCAGGCGATGTCATTAAATTCCCAATGGATGTTAGAACTAAGTTCGGAAACCCATTGAACTGCTGTTTTAGTGACAACGTTACAATAGCCGGATGGTGGTTTCAACACTGTTTGGAAAACAGTACAATGCGTACTATTTTATTGACTGAACAGTGCATATTTTAATGAAACATCAAACGGATGAATGCATTAATGCATAACGTATGTTTCAGATAAATTGTATTTATACAGCGCCTATAACAAAGGCATTGACTCAAGGCGCCTTACAGTAAGGAGCAATCAAGAGTGATGGGCAAGGAAGAAAACACACTTAACTAGTCGCATTTGTTGTAGTGCATACATATGAGTATGACCAGGTATCAATGTAGAGAGGGAGAGAGAGACAAGGTGGAGAGAAAGAGTTGTGCGGCATAAGGACAAACTTAAAATGCATTTTTTAAATATGGTTTGATGTGATGTTAGATTACATCCTGAGGGAATATACTTTTAAGTGGTTTAAGTGGTTGAATCAGTTATACCTTAATGGTACAAACAATGGCTCAGCGATGATAGTGTTTCTTGATCCAGTTTCCTAAGCCCCCCTTCTGGGACCTCATGCCACACCTTTGCCACCCCAAGGAAAAATCTCTAGAACCGCCACTGTCTGGAGCAGATCTGGTGCTAAAAGGTGGAGAACAGATTTCAAGAAGCCGGTCGGCAAAATGTCCAGTTCACATGTGGAAGAGCTGAGGTCTTGGATGGTTTTCACCAGTGCCTTGTTATCAATAGAGTTACATGTTGACATACAGTGTGGCATACTCTTTGATGATATAGATAAACACGCAATAGGATGTCAGCCTTTATGACAACATTATGCATAACCATTTACTATTTAATATTATGTAGGCATAGGCTACATTTTAGTTTCAGCACTAATGTCTGAGGTTATGATATGCTATGATAGACGGCGATATGCATCTTTACCGGGAAATTAACGTAGGCCATTATGTTTGTATATTAAACATTCCAAGTTCACTTAAAATCCCGGTGTTAGAACTTGAAGCCTGGGGGCGGCCCGGGGCCGTAGTGGAAATGTGACATTAGTATCTGTTCTTATGCTTGCTAGCCTACCAACACTTTAGTGACCAAGTATCAAGTAGGCAAACTGTTAAGGCCATGGAAATACCAGTATATACAAGTCTATAATTCTATGGTTATGGCGACCAAAAAACACAGAATTCTAGCGTGGTTACCTACCAGTGGTTGGAGAATAGTTGGATTAGATCCTGGTTTTAGGTGTAGTGTTCGTGAAAAGCTGGATTGATACGGCCCAAGGTTGGCGAAACAATCTGGGGTGAAATGACCAGAGCAAACGACCAATCTCGTGGTTGTAGATAAAAATCAACTACTCCCGTTGCGATGCGAGGTTTATGAGGAAGGTAGTGCAAATTCCGGACAACCCCAGCCCAGTACATCCTTGAATGTTACACGCGCGTGCTGACATTTTTTTCGTATGTTCTCCAGACTACAGTTCGTTTATAGCCTACCGCCAAAGCAACAGGGGGCTGGAAAAGAGACTGTTCCTAACAATTTTGATTGGACCAAAGATTCTAGAGCTAGAGCTCTTTGGATTGGACAATGTAATGGAGGAGGTTTAGCTTTGCGCTGTCTACGTACACCGAGCACTAGTTTCAGATTGTTTTTTTTTTCAGCCCGGCAAATTCTAGCCTGAAATTTACATATAGAAGAAGATGGTGTTGGGAGTTTCGGTATGGTCCGTTGGATACCTTAAGCTACCTAAATTCAACAATAACAAGATAAATGTGGTTTTGCATTCTATGGGCTCTTTAAAATGAAAAACATTGAAAAAGGTTGAGAAATGTTACAAGGTGCTTCATAACACATTTATAAATTATCTTATATCTTTGTTAGTATTATTATGATTATAACACATATTTAAATATTATATTTAAAAAATAAAGATTTAAAATAATGATAAAGTATCTTAGCGCTATTTTTGAAAATAGTGAATTATTTCTCTGAAACCTGTGTCTGCCATTAATAAACAATATGGGGTTACATGGGGATGATACAAAAAGCAAATAAAAGAATGGTTTGCTGTTTTCTGAAATGCTAGAAACAGCGTACTGTGAGGTACCTTAAAACTTACACTAAGTACCTGAAAACTCAAATTAAGCATAGATTTTCATTAACGAATGAGTAAAAACTTTACAAAAACATAGTACATTTACAAATCTTTTTTTCACTTTAAGCTTCACCCAACACTGATGTAACCTGCACGGTACATCCATGAGCTCGGGCTGGAACCTATGACTCTATGAGAGTTCTAGTGAGCTGCTTGTTTCACTCACTAGCACATCTGTTAAGCTTTCAGAAGGGAGCTTTACCAACATTCTATTTGTACAGCTAAGTTAGCTGGCATCTCCTCCGAGAGAATGCCAAGATGTACCTAAATGGAAATGGACAGACAGTGGCACACTTAGCGAGGTCCCTTTACAATATTTCCCACTTTGATAATCTTGCCCCTTTATGACAATTCAAAAGAAGCAATGCTGCACTTCTGGGCTTCAGTTCCATCATTGTCCGCAACAGAATCTTTGAACCGAGTCAGGTCCACTGAAGATCAAGCGAACATGGGATTGGCATCCTCTTAAGTGGGTGTACGTGATTGCTATCATGCAAGCTGAGCTAAGGACTCTTGACAGTATTGATACAAAGGGGAGCGGTCGTCGGGACTCCGGTATTCCATTATCCTAAAACCAGTCAGGCTCATTAGTGGTGCGAGTGAGTCGGGGCGAATACTCTGCAGCTCCTGTGCGCAGAGCGGATCCCTGTCAACATCATTAGCCATCATCTTCCCCTGCCGCACTTCACTTACATGTGAAGTGTTCTCTTAGTGTGTAATGATCCAAGACTGGGAGAAGATTGCCACTTCAAAGGGACGCTTTAAGTGTGATCACCCTGTGTGGGGCCCCACACACAGACATGTGTCCTGCTTTGGAGAAAAAAAAACAAAGCTTGATAAAACATCCATCCATAATTATTTCTTTGTTTCTGAAATGTCACCGTCACCCTGTAGGTTACTAGAACCTGGGTGACAACCATTAAGATGTTCCGAGGGACCTAGATACATGGTGGCTGCTGATATTAAATGCAGGGGCCTGATTTGTGGAGGGCCGCAATAACAAGTTTCGTCCAGCAGTTTTCTGCATGTGCTGATGAGCAAGAGAAACTTGAGCCGAATTTTTTACAGGTAAATTGTGTGGTTTTCATTGTTCCTTGTTGAAATGTGTTATTTAGGCCCTGATTCTACAGTGTCTGCACAAGTCTAAAATGAGACTGTGTGTGTGTGTGTCTGTGTGTGTGTTTGGGAGGGGTGGTTGCTTTCTGTCAATTTGCTGCATAACTGCCCCTTTGGAAAGATTCAAGCAATTTAATCAGCAATAGAGCATCAAATTTCACTCAGGGGAGCTTTTGACATCTCCTCGCCAAGCATTATAAAAAATGTTCCTTTTTTTGTCAGGAGCTAGCAAGATAACTAGGCTGGTAAAATTCCCTAGAGCTTAGTAGACAATGGTTAAAACTACTAGCTAGGAATTTTCACAGCAACCGTGTATGATGGTGTGTTTAATAAGGAGTTGTGTACAGTATGTCTGTTTGTAGCTGATTGTAATTAACAACATGTACTGACAGCTAGCTCCAGCCTCCAGCTAATGTTTAATTAAGCAACCGGTTTTGTTCATTGGCCTCAATGATGGGAAAGGTACTTAAAATTGAACACTTCAATGTTTCTCATTTTTACTGGTAAAGTGTCAGTCCCTCACACAGCAACATACCCTCCCATTATAAATTTGAAGAGGATTTTCAAACCAACATTGCCTTAATGAAGGTGTAACCAAAACCAAGTTTGCAACCAGTGCAGAGTTTTGCTTTAAAAGTAATCTTTTTATTATTCTTATTGTAGGGAGTGCCAAATGTGACCCCGCTTCACAGCCACTGCAGCCATCAATGGATCAGAAGGCTAAGAAACCTTTGGTGGTCGAAAATGATTTGTGTTATAGGTGAACACATCACATGCATGACTGAACCAGAGTTTGTCTTCTGATCCCTCTAGATTCAACAGATCAAGGATCAAAGGCTTTGATGGAAGTATGAGGGGTGTAAGGGTGTGTGTGTGTGTGTGTGTCTAGGTTTTAGCCCTTTTTCAGACTACTAAGCAAAGCTTTGTGTACTCAAAAGCTAAACCCTGCGCAATCATCCACAAACAATCCACTTGCCAGGACAACTTATATCCACAACCTCTCTCAAAGACGTGTGCATATTTAGGGGCATACATTTTTTTAATAATGGGACACGTCTTGTGGGATTGGCAATAACAATAGCAATTTACAATGTAAATAATAGTGTTTTGTACTCCTCCTACTGGGAACAAGGCATAAAATATGAGCTAGTTTTGACAAAAATGACCTGCGTGCTTAGGCAAATGCTCGGGGAATTACCCGGGCCTTGCTCGATGGCGTGCATTTATCATTATCAAGGAAATTTGCCCTCATATTGCAAGGCCTCTCACCCAGGGTTTTATTATTTATTTATTTGCATTTGCCATCTAATTGTGATGCAGGGTTTGTTGGGGGCTGGAGGGGTTTGTACTCGCTCCCTCTTGTTTAAGGAAAACAGCCCTTTTTGTCAGGGGCATCTGTTTTTGGGCTCCCAGCTGAGAAAGACAGAAACATACCGTGTAAGAGAGTGGGCTATAGCTCTCTGAGATGGCAGAGACAGAGGCTAGAGATTCTCTTTCTCCCTAACAAAGGCTGGAGTGTGAGAGCAGAGTAAGAGAGAGAGAGACATGGGAAACAGATGAATAAGCAACATCAATTACCAGGGGTTGACCTTGGAACCCCACACCAAGGCACACATTTTAAAGCGAATGGCAACAGATTGAATGTGACATGCTCGAAGTGCAAACACAGCCCTTCAGAAGGTTACTGTAGGGAAGCAGTGGGCTTAAAAAAACAGAAGGGGAAAGTGGGGACAGGCAGTCAGGCAGGTTTAAAGGGCAATGAATGTCCAAAAAAGCACATGTAATGGTTGGAGGTTTGGTTTAAGTGCTATAAAATGGCTCAATTTGAGCACTTTGTCCAGTGAGGGAAATGGATTGGAGGGTGCAAGAGAGCAGGGTACCCTAGTACTTCTGCCAGATTATTTACCAAGAATTCTACTGGAGAGCCATTCAAACTGAGAGACACATTTCAGATGGCATGTGAAGTGATATAGATTATATTCCCTCATATGTAGTGAAGACTGGTACTCAAAAGAAAAATAGAAAAATTACACTTTGTTTTAAATACCAAGGCAAAGCTTTTGATTGGCATTCTTCACAGTACCCTATATTGGTGCGTTTATTCCTGAGTGATGTCACTTTGTGTGTAACGGTCTGACGTACTGAATTCGAGGCAGTCAGTGTCAGCCTCTAAAGGATTCAGAAATTTGTATTCGTTCACAAAAAAGTAATGCAATGTTTTCTCTAGTTCAACATAGTTCATGAAAATGAGGTCACACATAGGCCTAACATTTATCCAATTTAACCAGAAGAAATATTCATGAGCTTAACGCATCACGTTTTCCATTTCACAATCCATAGACCTGTGTGTCAAAATAAAATAAAAAAGACTGGTGTACAAACACTACAGCTGTGGCCTTCACAACAAATCTACGCTATCCCTGTATACACAAAATATGTTCAGTGTCTTAACGCAAAAATGGGTTCACAGCGGACATCCACCAACCAGCAAAATAAATTTAAACCCGAGGCCTACTGCTTCGTTTGCCAGTCCAAGTTGGGTTTGGTCACGCTGGGGGAAAAGGCCTTCCTGCTGCAGCATAGATGGATATGTGATATCGAGTGAAGCAGATACACCACAAAGCATTTTTCAACTTGGGTGCTCTTGATGCTTTGTGGTGTATCTGCTTCAAGATTTCTTCCTTGTCTAGACCTTGTAACTCAGTCATTTTGACAGCTTGTTAGCCTCTTGTGAGTTCAGTGTCACTGTATGCACAGATGAGAAAAAGGCCATCAATAGAATGCCCCCAGTCATTCATCCGCGGTGAACAATTAAAAAAAATTGTATCTCTCTTCACAGTCTGGAAACCAGTAGAAGAGACGTCAATCTGCATACAACCGAAAATTAACATGAAATCCAGGCCAAGTACAGCTGGGTTAGGACAGGAGGGCAGGCATCTGCCCAGACAGGATGACTCAGCTTTTGTGATGCACTTTTATTATGCCTATTTTGCCTGCCCTTCAGCTAAGTAAAGGGGACCTTCCAGTCACGGGTGCAGTTCAGAGTCAGACGTTGATCCTGTATCCAAAAGAGTCATTCCTGTCCATAAACTAATAGGGACAGGAACTATTAGCTAATGAGGAATAACATTGCACATCTTGGCACATATGAACAGTCCTGGAAGGATCCACAATAGTCTTTGCCACTGTTTATGACTGTTATGGTGCCTAAATGAGGGGCATTCATTTTATTTGATTCTTCAGAGGTTGGAGAAGAGTCTTTTTGAATTTGATTCGTAGGTGGTTGTTGGTGGTTGCCGTAACTGGCGACATAAGACTGTAATGTGCACTATGGACTGTAAAGGATATTCATGTGCACAGCCAGCACACGATGCTATGGGAGGAGCTAGAGAAGCAGTAAAAGCGGTGTCAGGTTGACGGGGGCCTATATGGCTAACCCTACTCTGCCACTGTAAGAATAGATAAAGTGGTCTTAAACTGTTCTGATTGACTTGTGACTTCTACTAACACCTCTTCGATAGCTGCTTGTTCCTTAAAACTTAATCCTGCACCTGCTTGAAGCACCCATTTAAGCTAAAAGAAGTCTGAGTTAGCAGATATTCCATCTGGCAATTCAAATTTGAGTCAGTTAATAGGGTGGATGTGGGCCTATACATAGTTTCATGTTGAGGTGAGAGGTCTGGAGAGGCAGAGAGTGCTTAGTGCTTCAGCATCCCCCTAGTGATGCGCGGGTCAACGTATAAATGACTAACTAACTCGCCCGAACTCGGACTGCGAAAAATAATTATGAACATATTTCACCCGACCTGCTTCCTGACCCTCAATATTTTTTAAAGTAGTTCATGATTTTGGTTAACTTTGTAGCGCTTTTGGGCTATGTGAAACTGACATTAGCCTAGGCTACTGGCTACTAATTTATAGGCATTTAAAAATAAGTTAGTTTTGTCCCGTGTCAGGATGCATTTAAAAGTTATTTTTCCTAATGCTCAACATTCAAGGTAAATAAGAATCTCCCATTAGTATTAGTTTGTGTATGCCTATCGTGTTTTCTTAAATTATGGCCGGGTCTTTAATTAATAACCGGGCCTGGTTTAATGGCCGGGAGAGTGGCCGATATGTGCATTTAAAAGCCGGGCCTGACCCTACAGGCCAGGCCAAAGATTTGGCAAATGCATAGAAAAAAAACTAAATATTTATTCCAGAGGAAAAATAAACTAGCCTATGCAATAGCAACACGCAACATGCCACTGTTCTTTAATATTGAAATATGTTTTTCCCCTAACTCAGACAAGTTATAGGCTACCTTTCACATCTCAGTACATGCACTCAATCGCTCTGGCACGTGATGCTACTTTGTTAGCATTTAGCATAGTCACAATGGCTTAACCCAGTTCTTTGAATGTGTGTCTATGTTTTACTTTGTCACCATATTCGTAGATATTGATAACTATTCGGGTAACCGCATGTAAATAGGAAAGACACGGACCTGTTTTCTTCAAAGCTGGATATCATGGATATGATACGAAGGTCATTTAAAGTAACAACCACAGTGGTGACCGGCAGGGGCGGTTCTAGGCATTTTGGGGCCCTAGGCGAAATATGGGCATAGGGCCCTCAAAAGTCATTCTTGAAACACACACATACACAGAATAAGGGCCACCCTACACGGCACCTGTTATCTATCCTTGCCGCAAATTGAGAAAAAAAAGAATGTGCCCCAAAAAAACTTAACAATGAAACAAGCTTTAGAATCATGGAATCTAGTTATAAAAACAGAATTTAATGATAAACACGGAATCGAACGGAATTATTTTTAACTTATTGTCCATATACATATACTAGAACTGTTAAATTGCTATGCTTATATTTTTTATTGCCCATTTTACATCTGTTCATATTTATTGCTGGTCAATAGACTTTTAATCTTGCACTGTTGCACTACTGGATTCATTTGCACTACTACCTTGACACACACCCCATACTGGACCACAGTACATTCATGCTCATCTCTACCCTTAATATTTGTATTCCATTGTTCCTTTTAGTAATGTTGATCTAGTCGTGTTGTTTTGTTGATCTGCTTCTTATCCCGTGTAGGCCTACACTGTAGTATATGTTGTGTGTACTTTTTTAAGCTACTGGGACTTTGAATTTCCCCATGGGGATCAATAATAATAGTAGTATCTGTCTATCTATCTATCTCTCTCTCTATCTATCCATCTATCTGCGTTCACAGAATAAATGCGATCGCCCACGTTTCTGCCCGTTGCCACGGTTTCTCCTCCACCACGCAAACATTTTCCTCAGAGGTCGAGGCCGTTACAGCAGGCTCAGGCTTCTTCAGAAATGAACTTATCTTAGGCAGTGTAGCTGCATTTTTCCTTCTCTGCACGTCTTTTCCTCTTAGTAGGCCTACAACCGCTGTCATAACTTTGCATCTTGACTTGTTCACTGTCAGTTTTGAATTGTCTAAGTTTGCACTCCCGCACAGATTCTACGTCAACGCGTCATGAACTAGCCCAATGTAGAGCAACCAAGGGGTGTGTGTGTGTTAGGAAACATACTGTATAGACATTAATTCGATATTCTGATGCTATTTTGTTGTGTTTTTCAATTTATGTAGCTGGCTAATTAACATCAGTGACAAATTAAAATTACATATATTGTTTGGTGTTCACCAAGTGGCAGGGCTGACTGTTGGGGGCCCCCTAAACTTTGGGGGCCCTAGGCGACTGCCTTGGTTCGCCTAATGGTAAGTCCGCCCCTGGTGACCGGAGAGCAGGTACCAAGCAATTCAATAAGCATAGCGTAATGCAATTAATGCAATAAAATCGTAGCCTACCATAATTAAAGAGCGCAGTACAATAGCAGACTCTTCCTACCGGGTCAATAAGAAATAAAGGCCTGCCTGTTATTAAAGCCTACCTAAAATTATGGCCTGGGCTAAGTAAATAAAACCCAAGTAAATAAAGGTCCTGGCCATAATTTCAAAAAATACAGTAATTGAAGCTCTCTCAAGCACAAAATACAGGCATAGAATATGTTAAGAAACTCTTTATTAACAGACCAAAATGTAGCCAAATTACAAGGCTACAATTGTGCATTGCCTATCCATAGCCTACAAATAAAAATATTCACAAATAGGCCTACCCATGATACTAAAACAGAAACCTGAGTTGGAAATTCTGGGTGGTGGTGGCGCAGGTGGTAGAGGAGCCGTTTGGTGACCGCAAGGTTGCAGGTTCGAACCCCACTCTACCTGACACCATCGAAGTGTCCTTGAGCAAGACACTGAACCCCAAATTGTTCCTGGTGACAGGCTGGAGCCTTGCACAGTAATCCCCTCCACTGGTGTATGACTGTGTGTGAATGGGTAGGTGGTGCGTGGAGACGCAGCGGCCTCTGACTGCGCATCACTGTGGGATTGCTAGAAACGTAATTTCGATTCCTCTGTATGTCCAGTATATGTAGAGAAATTGACAATAAAGTCACTTAACTTAAATAGGCTACAGTAAGTTTTCACCTTCTCTCTTACCACTTCCATCTATAACTGCATTCTCGTGCTGCATATTCACACCAGTTATTCAGCCAATAAAGTATTTGTTTTTAATAGAAAAATTTGTCTCCCCATATAAATTACGAAATTTTAATCGGCATTTATTTCAAACAACCCGACCGACTACAACCCAAATGTCATTAAAAATATTTTATGCTGACCTGTAACCGCGGTGGACCGCAGGCATCCGTTCAAGTCATCAACACTAAAAAACTAAAAAACACTAAAAAGGCTGTGTGGGGTTTTGATTGTGTATAATGGCTTTGTCAGAGTAAGTCTGGGCCAAGGACAAGAAAGGGTTTGTGCTTGTTACCTATGTTCATTTCACCTACAGCAAATGTCCGTTTGTGGTTGCCATTTTTCATGGTCTGACATACTGAATTAAAGGGGCGTCAGTGCTAGTCACCTTACAAAGGATGTCAGTCATTCACAGAAAATGTTGACAAAAGCCTAAATACTCAGATGAAATTTCAATTAACAGCACGAATACAGTACAAGGAGTGCAGGGGTTCAGTGCTGACATTCAGTGACCAACAAACACAAAATGACAGTTGTTTTGTTCATTTGCCAAAATAGTCCCATTCACAGTTTACGTCCACTAACTTCCTCTGTCTTTGTTAGTGCTGAGGAAAGTAATTTATAACCAGCACCACAACTGAGTTCTCTGGTGATTATGCCCAAGAAACTGGAATGAGATAAATCTTCTGACTGACATGTGCAAATTCAGCTCTAATTCATAAATCAACACTGTGTTTTTCTCCTGTGGTGACTGCACACACACACACACACACACATACACACTCACACAAAAGGCTCTTCCTTGCATGCCAAAATGTAGTTGTACTATTAATTCAATCAGAGAAGCCTTCAATTAGTCACTGAAGCAAAGATCCCTAGCCTGGCTAGAAGAGGCTCTCAATAATTTGAGTAACACAAGATGACACATGGAGGACAAACACAACAGATTTAATCCGCCTTTGTTTCACCCATTAGAATCAAACTACAGTAGACTATTCAGTCTTATCTATAGAGCTCAGTATTCCAAGGTAAATGTGTCTATTTTAGAAGAGAATATAATCATAAGTCCTCAGTATGTCTGTAGTCAAGTATGTAAACTGATCCGCACACTACAATGACACCAAAGGCCCTTTGTGATTCATTTTGAACTGAGAAAGCTTTTTTTTAATGCGCTTCACTCAAGCTAATTAATTTTGGCCTGTAGTAATATCTATCCGATTATATCTAATCCTTTCACAACTCTGACCTCAAACTCGGTTGAGAAAATGTGAATCTGTGGTATCTTGAATTGTGACTGCAACCTTGATTAAATTAGCTCACTCTTTAATTACTTGGCGTCGTAACCGAGAGAAGTGAATTTAATTGAACTTCATGCTCGACGTGCCCTGGTCCAATAATTTGTATGGGGGCCTAAAAAATTGAATTAGGAGCCTGACTTTTTCGACATTGATTATTATAGCATTAAGTGAGTCCCACAAGTTTGCGGCCAGACTGCAGAAGCCCAAACTGTGTAACATTACTCACAATAACGCATATGTTATAATCGCGAAACTTACTTAAAATTCAATCCACTTTGGCGTCATTATCATGTATCAACATAATAAACGAGTCTTTCAGAGTATGGTAATTATAATTTGATAAATCATCAGGAGAAAATTAACTGGATGTCAAAACATTCATTGGAGAGGGTGATGAATCGAGGATGATTGTGGTGATGAATAGTCTTAATCTGCACAGTATGAATCTGGCGAAATGGCTAAGGAGCCTAAGATGGATGGGGCTTGTAGGAGGCAAGGTCAGATGGAGGGAGAGTGAAAAAAAGGAAGAAAGAGAGTGAGAGGGAGAGAAGGGAAAGGGGAATTCAACCAGGGTTAGTGGAGCTGCTGTTCTTTTTTTAGCATTTAGCTGTGTGCTGTGCTGTGTGTGTTGTATGATTTAATCACATTGAAAAGTTTATTTTATATATGAAAAGTTTATTTTATATATGTAGTATGGTGCTGGTCTTCTAAATAGGACTGCTGAAAATCACTTGTTTTCAAAATGACTCCATATCTTCAAATGCGTAACATAGTACAACAGCAATCAATAAATACATTAGAAAAGAATTTATCAAGTAAAAGTCTGCCCATAATTATCTGTTATTGTTTTATTACTTATTTGGTCAAGTTAGGATAGGTACTAAACATAATATGTACCTCTCCCTCTAAACCTAATAGATGTTTGTTGTTGTTGTTAAAGGCCGTAGTGTATTTGAAAAGCTGTTAGTGTATAAAACCATTTATTACAGTAGTGTTTCTGTTCTGTGGTCTGGGTCAGGGGGAATTCAGTGGACTCTGCGGACTCCTTGTGTTCCCATCTTTCCTCTGAGTCCGAGGTCAAAGCAGGCCTATTTATTACACACACTGCAAACAGATGGAAGCTCCTCATTCATCACCGGGAGACATCAGTGAAGTCACACACGTTTCCCATAAACCCTCCCGGCCTCTTTTTTTTCCTCTCTTTCTTTCTGTTCCACTCTTTTCCACTTTCCTGTTTCTACTCACTCTTTCTCTCTACCTCTCTCTCTCTCACTCCCCATTGGTCTCTCACTCACAAGCACGCCCATATGCAGTACTAACCCTACCTCTCCACCTCTGCAGTACTCTTCCTTTTTCTTTAACTTTTCTCTCTTTCCTTTATTCTTTCTTTCTCTCTGTCCTTCTCTCTTTTCTCAGTAGCTGCACCCCCCCTCCCCCTCTTTCTCTCCCTCCCTCTCGCTCTACTTTTCCCTCAGCAGGTTCACCAGTACCTCCTCGTGTTTACAGAAGGCAATCCTGGGCACCACAACTCTGTTCATTCAATCATCCACCTTTTGCCTGCTCAGTCCAGCACTTTGCCCACAACAAAATAAATAAATAAACAAATAAATAAATAAATAAAAGTCAGCCCTTTGCTTTTATCAATAGGAATTTGAGCATTGGGAGGTATTAAACATACACCAGGGGCAAGGAAGGGCATTTCTGACACTTTCTACCTCATTCATCACAACCGCCCCACCACCACCCTTCCACACACACACACATTCTCTCTCACCACCCACTCACCATCACTCAAGCTCTCTCTCACACACACACTCTCTCTTACCTCCCCTCCTGTGATGGGGGGCCCGTCGGTGACAATGAAAAGATTTCACAATGCCGCCAGGTATAAACTCATTCGCTCTGTCATCCATCATGCTCGAGCCGGGGAGCCGTTCCACTGACCTAATCTGCAATGCCCCGCTGAGCGCCGGGTGCAGGGCCTCTTAAAGGCAAACCCCTCCATTAATGTTACTTACCCCACACGCCTACACCCCCGGAGCCAGACAGACAGCCCGGACAGAGATCTGTCAGCAGAGCTGAAGGGGCTGAGGTCTTTCACCTTACCTTCTATCCACAACCAGACAGCTGGCGGCCATTTTTTTAACCCATTCCTCTCAATACCGGATATTTGCAAACACACAACTATAGCGGTGACATAGGGAATAACAGGACTTTTACTTTTGTTTTTGAGTTTGTCTTAAATTGTCGCTTCATTCATCATGAAACACTGTTGTATAGTGTGTATGGACTTATGGACACTTGAACTGGTGACTAGCAGTAAATTAAAGGCTACACTCTATATTCAGAGTTGCAACCACAAATATATTTACAGTATGTAACCATGCACCATAGATGTGTGTGCAGAGATGTGTGTGTGTGGGATCACATCTCTCTTGATCACAATCTCCACTCACGCCAATGCGTAACCCAATTTAGCCCTCTTATACTGCCCTACACTATCCACTCTCCAATCCTCCCAGTGTGATTCCCTCTCGCCTGGAGAGCTTTTGGCAGTACCCCCATGTCTCTGAGGTAGGTACTGTTCAAAAGAGGTCACCCCTGGTTACAGTGTGTGTTATGTGTGTGTGTGTGTGCATGTGTCACAGCCTCTCTCTGTGGGGGCCACACAATGCTCTGGTGAGTGTTAGTTAACAGTGAAGGGGAGAGGGAAGAGTACAGGGGGCCCTGTGAGTGTGAATGTGAGTGTGAGTGCTCCCTGACCCTCAGCCAGCTATTACAGAGAGATTATTCCCCAAACCCCACAGCTCGGGCCGACTCTGGCAGATTTCCCTTATCTTAAATGAGCCTGGCCACACATTCATCCTGGACATCTAATGTGCCCGGACCGGACCGCACTTCCCTTAACTTTCACCCCCCACCCCCTCATTCCCACACACACACACACACACATACCGGTGTAAGATGAACTAGAGGGTGTGCTGGTGGGTGGTGAGAGCACGGGGGTTGAGGAGAATTGCCGCTGCTGCACTTTCATTTCAAAGCCATCTGGGTCTGGTTTTCTGCTCCGAAATGGAAAATGCCGCAATGCTGATAACCAATAGCATGGGAAGATTTAATCGCTGAGGTATTGGAAACCTGGATTTCTAGTCGTCTGTGTGTCATCATAACACCGAGCGTCCAGGGATGTTTCGAGACATGCTCACTGTTGTTCCTAGAGCGGTGGTGAAGTGGAAACTTTTTTGCTTGTGAACGGTACATACATTTGGTCCCGTGAGCTTCGTCCCGTTTGAATAACCTCTCTACTGAATTACTACCTCTTTGCTGAAAAGCATTTATCATTGTTGGCTGTTACCCTGCTGTGAACAGTGACACCATCTGATAACTAGCCAGCACCAGTGATGTGATGTTCCTGCTGTTGATGTCACTGTCTAGAGCCCAATCCAATTAGCAGCTTCTAATTCTCAGACATTATGCTAAAGCATGAACGCTGGCTTAAACCGAATAGGCTTTGAGGGGGGAAAAATGAAATTAATAGACGTCTAAGGAAAGAAGATTTAGTATTTCAAGTGAATATTTGGATCTATAAACAGGGGTACACTGGTTTGCCAGTGCCAGAGGCCTGCCCTGGATGAAATTGTGTGGATTTGATGACATTCTGGTGTTATTTGGGAATTATCCAGCTGTCCAAGCTTAAACTGACAAATATCTGCCATGTGCACACCAGGCCACATCACAAACCCCTCGTCCTGACGGAAATTAAATCACCGCCAGGGCCTAAAGCTCTGACAGACAAATGGGGTGCCTGGGAAATCCTGGCCTGATCACTCAAACCTCGAGAGAAGGGAGAGAGACTGTGTGTGTGTGTGTGTGTGAGAGAGAGAGAGTGAGAGAGAGATAGAGAGAGAAGAAAAAAGATGTGCCTCTCCCTTTTGACCTTATTTTTTCCCCCTGTCTGCTCTTCTGGGGGGTGGGAGCGGGGTGGGAGATTAAATACCAGGGACTCTGTATGAACGGTGCGTCTCCAAAATACGAGAATTATTAATGGTTGTGGCGGATGGGGCGTTTCATCTTCTGCCAAGCCACCGTCATCGTTTTTACCTTGGGCTGGTTTTTCCTTACAGATGGGCCCAGAAAAACAGGAACTGAACTTGGAGCTTCGTCCTCGGCGCTATCAGCAGTGCGGGCCAAGGGAAATGGGGGTGTGTGCAGCGTGCAGTAAAGGGGGCCAACCAGATAAAAGATAGCAGAGCACTATGACAGGAAAGACAAATCAATGCTAATACAATACAAGCAACATTTACAACGCTCTAATTTCTCTGTCTGCCAGGCGCTGTAATGCATAATGTGGCCGAGTAAAGAATGGGATGACGCTTGGTAGCTGCTGCTAACCCTGCTCTGGAGCAGAACCAGCCCTGGGCCTGATCTGGCCCAGATTAAACTATTTCTCGGTTAGCGTCTCTCCAGCATCTCTCATATGGGAACCGTTTTTGCGATAACAAATTCAATTCCTTTTAACCCCTTCTCAACCTTCCTCATCCATTACCTTCACCCTAGCCTTAACCCCTTGCTTTCCGAATATAGCCTGCTGTAATTAATCATGTCGGTATTTGTCACATGGGCGGGCGTCGTGGGAGGTTGGGGTTGGGTGGGTGGTGTGGAGGGGTATTGCTACATCGCACACAATGAAGCGTGACCAAACTAATTTGATAATCGCAACGTGCCATGAAATCAAACCCTCCACAGAGGCATATGCATTGTCCGCGGATGGAGCCACCGTGGATGGAGAAGCGTTTAGATATTAGTGTTGTCCCTCCCTCTGGTTTTATTGTGAAAGCCGTTTAATTTTCCCCTTATATTTCCCCCTTATATCTGCCGGCGGAGACAAGATCAATATTTGTCATGGGAAGGCACTCCCCGGCCAGCTGAGTGAGATAAAACATACTTGCGAAAAATCACACCCGCTCGCCAGGTAAGTCTTCAGGACACGGTAATTAATCCAGAGCCCCTGACAGTCTGCACTGGTCTGCCAGCAGTTACTTTATTGCCTTTCATAGACGCCTTATTGCTTTCCAAACAGGGCCACAGTGGATCGCTTTGACTGGCTGTCTTGATTTAACTCGGTATCACGTTGCTGCTATAGACAAAGATAACACGTTAGTAAATCAACACATGCTGTCCTCTCCTGTCCACAGACTGCAGAGAGGACGGAGAGAGAGAGAGAGAAAGAGAAGGGGCTTGGTTATCAATGACAACATTTGCAGCAAAGGTTTGAGGCCCCTAAGTCACTCGAGATCTGAAATAGGAAACGAAACAATTGTACGGGTGTTTTTAGTTTTAAGTAAATTATATTTAATGGTTTAAAAAATGTATTTTACTGTTTATAAGTATTGTAATAAATGGTAATCCAATCTTTGAAACATTAAATGCAATGACAAGATATCTAACCTGCCTGTAGTGAATTTCAGCCTAGAAGAATATACAGTACATTAATGTCATTGATTGCTGCAAAAATAAACTATATGAAGACTGTTTAAAGTTATTTTTCAATTGTTTACAACTGTCCAGCTCTGTCTTTGTCTGCGTTGGATTAATACCGCACACGCTGTTGGTAAGCTGGTGTGATTTTTTCGGGGGAGATGTCATGAGGTGCACCTCGACTGAAATGTGCATACCTGCAGCCACACGCCACTTTTCGCGCGTCCCTTTCAAGTCGAGTCGGGAAGCCCCCACCGAGATGGAGAGAGAGAGAGGGGCGTCAATCAGAGAGGCAAGACATGAGCTCTCTGACCCCGCAGATCTGTCAGCGTCAGCTGGAGTCAGGAGTCTACCACAGGCCTACTTCAAACAAACGCCTTGACAGTGTGTTTGATTTGCATAGGAGAAAAGTGACAAGGAAAACATGTCATCATTATATATGGGTGGGGGGAGTTTCCTACACGGCAGTTGAAGGTACAGTCATCAATTATGATTCAGCATATTATGATTTTTCTCCTTTTTTGGGGGGCAACTTCACCACATTTCTCCTCACAGTCTTTTTATGGTACCTTCACACTGTTTTAAAGTTATACATATAAAGTAAAAAATGTAATACAGTGAACTAAATGTCCAAGTAAACTGAAAAAAGTATGTAACTATTTGTTATAAACTACTAAAGAAATTATGTAACTATTTGTTGTTGTAAACCTGTTTTTAATCACATTCTTGCCTCTTTAAATCTGAGAAGCAAATTGGCTTAGACAGTCACACTCTATTTTAGCCTATCAACACCACTGCTATAGTAGTCACATCAGCCAATCAGCACCACTGCTTCAGTATCAGAGAAGTTCTTTTGGCTGCTATCTTTTAGCTGCCATGTACATTTTTACCAGAATGGTGGACCACTTCTTAGGAACCAGTACTGTACTTTCGCTGTACAAATTATTCAGTTGTTCAGGGGTAAACTACAATCTGCTGAAGGGCATTAAATATAGTATTTCTGTATTTGTGTGTGTGTGTGTTTGTCTGTGTTTTGTGCATTTGCATAAACAATTTAACATTCCCCCCTTTCAGTGTTTTCTCATAGTCATTTTAGCTCTTCCCACTGTTTTCGTGTCAATGCAAAAGAGATGAAAAAGTTGTCCATTGGATCCCCACCCGTTCACCCAGTCCCCCCACCCCACCGCTACCTCTGACAATATCCATCATTTTCCATTCTACTCCAACAGCTGATAACTGAGAATATTAGCTTTATATGACTCGGCCGGGCCTAAATGAAAAGAGAGCTAACTTTAATGACACCACAATTAACCGCTTCAGCAGGCCGGGCGGCCACAGGACAAGATATCCACTCCATTTGAGGGATAATGAATTATGCTATTAAGACTGTGGAGGTCACCTTGTGTTACAGACATCCCGCCTAATGTATTGGCATTTTCTTAGAATAAGATAAATGCAGACATGAGTGATAAAGCTAATTAGCAAATTATTATTTTTCTTCTCCCTTTCCTTCTGTGCACGACTCAAGTTTGAGAGATGGAGGCAGTGACGGCAGTCAGCTCCGGAACAGATTTGGCCCATGTCTAATCCAGATGAAAAAAATGGCCCCACTCTCTCTCTTTCTCTCTCTCTCTCTCTCTTTCTCGCCCTCTCTCTCTAGTCTTGAGAGCTCTCGTAGAAGATCATGGGCCATCAGGCAGCAGATTGATTCGCGCGAACCTTTTAAATCATCATCATCAGTACGGTTTGTCATCTGCGAGACGAAAGAGGCTTCACTCCAAGCAGCCCTGGTGATGGAGGCGCTGTCAGGCCTTCACGGAGATGCAATTAATTGACAAAAGCATTTCTACTACTCCGCAATGATCTGTCTATCTATGGCATATGATGAATGGGGTGGTTTTCTCACAAAAAGCCAGATGAATAGAATAAAACTAGACATTTCTTTGCATCAGCACAGCTGAGATTCATCGCATGCCAGTAAATCCCACACAAATCCGTTAGCGAACTCATTACAAATCAACGTTACAGGTCCTACAGCTGTGGATCCTCCTAGGATATGATGTTTCTCTTTTGAACAAATCTTCTTAAAGGTTTAGGTGATTACAGTTACAACCCTTGGCAAATATTCCTATCCTTTTGAACAAGCACACAGTGGCTTGGTCATTTTGCCCTTGGCATTCAGATCCCCCCCAATAGAGAATCCATACAGAAAGCCAGTCATCACCCTAGAGACTTTAGTCTTAATTAATACCTCTGTCTTAGCTAACCCGCTCTCTTCTCCTGACCGATATTTCATTTGGCAGGGTTCTGATAGCGGGCTTGAGATCCTTTGGTGGGTGACCTTGGCATTTCTTAGCCAAGCTTGGCGTATTGATAAGTCTCACCTCTGGCGACACCCTCTTCTCGTTTGTCATGATTATAGCTGATTTTTCCCCCCCACTGTCATTTGTGAGTCTGGATCAATAGTGTTTCGGATTGCTGTTGGGTGGCTGTATTGGCAGCACATGCAACCTCTCACTTCCAAATGAGGACCTCTATCTGGTCCAGAAAGTCCTCTGCATTGGACAGACTTCCAGATGACAGTACTGGACAGAATTCTTTACTCTTTTCTTCATCTTTATTGAAGAAAGACCTGAAACGTGTGTATCCATGCTCCTCATGCAGGTAGTATCCCTGGGTCAAATGAGCCTTATGCATTGGCATTTGGCCTGCCATACCTCAGCTACATGCGTCACCATTAAAATGCCATTTTTTGTGTTTCCTACCATCACCTCAGCTGAGCTCAGTAATCATATGCTATGAATGCAGAGCTGCCAGAATTGCATGACAAATTATTTTGTACATTAATGTAATAACTTTCTAATTCTATTCAAGCTTTTTGGATGGGCTCCCAGGACAAAACAGGATGCCTGTTAAAAAGATATATTATTAGAAAATAATAATATTACATGATTGAAAATAAAAACTGGCATTAGATAAATATATAGATAGCCTATTTATTTTAGGCTATTGGATTCTGCATTTTTTTAATCAAGACTTTGTCTTCTCCCCTTGTGGTTCACAGTGGACAGATTTAGAACCTTATTATTTAATCTTCACATCACGTTTCCCTATACGACTATATTCAACTTCATTAACGATGAAATATTCTGTCACAGAGAAAAGGACAGCCAGTGGTCAGAAAATACACAGGAAGGGAATTTAATAGCCAATCTACTGAAAAGGAGTCTTCATCCTCGCAAGAAAAGACAACCGTGACAAAAAGGCACGGCATTTGCAACACCGACTCCAAGATGACATGTTGGGCATCGTTGTGTCATGCATGAGCTGATATTAGCCTGAATACATTTCCACAAATCAACCTCTTCAAATGGAAATCCTTTTAGAGGAGTCATATGTGAAGGGGGGAAAGTGAACACTGCTGTAATGTCCAGACAAAAAAAGGCTATTAGCTTGTCAGCGTAGATGACAGGCAAGTGGTACTGTAAACCACATCAGCTCATAGCTGTCATTAGCTGACACATCTCTGCATTCTCTCTTCAACTCTGTGTCTATGCATGTTGGTGCATTCTTACTGAATTTTCTGTCAGTGTGTGTGTGTGTGTGTGTGTGAGAGAGAGAAAGAGAGGGTGTGGGGGCATGAGTGTGTATTTGTGTATGTGAATGTGTGTGTGGGTGTGTGTGTTGTTTTACACCTTTACTATCTACCTCTCAGGCACATGCTACCCACTTCAGTGCAGAACTGAGCGATGCTGACAGGAGGATTCCTTTCCTTTTTTCGATGGATTAAAGACGCTTTCTCACTTTGGCAACCAGGTCTTGCCTGCCACCGTCTCGCTGGGGTGTCACATGACTGCTAGCAGCCAATGCTGCCTGACAGTCCAATGTCACTTCCCATCATTCTCTTTGAGTATTCCCCTCTCTCTCTCTCTCTCTCTCTCTCTCTCCTTCTCTCTGTACTCTGAGGACAACCCCCTCCATGAATTTACAGATGGACTTCTCTCTCTTTCTCTCTCTCTCTCAAACACACACACACACACACACACTAGTCACAGCAATTATTCCTCCAGACAAGCCATCCATCAGTTTTCAACCACGGAGCACTTTGCTCTGCAGCCCCCAGTTACACTCCTTGGGCTCTTTGGACAGCCTGCAGAGATACAGTGGCATATTCCTGACAGAAGCCTATGGGAGTCTGTCCCCACTACAGGATTGTTTCGCATTTACATGCAATATTTACAGATGATGTAGCTGCCGTCACTGTGCACTGTGCCATGCGATGTCTGTTACCTCAAATGCTAAAAACAGTAAACAATGTACAAACCAAAACGATATTCAACTAAGTACTGTATCAAACAACAATACAATAAGTCTGTGAAAACACAGACTTTCAAAATGCAAAACAAAAAATCTCTTTTTACATAATCTCTTTGCACCACAAAGACACGCTACTAAACACCAACATGCATTTTTAAAACAGACCATACTCTTAGTACACTGACTTTCAAAATTCAGCAAATTTTCGTGATTGCTTTGAGACTGCACCAATAAGGTATTCAACTAACAGTCTCCATCCAACTGCTAATTGGATCACCAAATGATGTTATAAGACAACAAAACACCATCCTCCTCCGGTTCATTTGATTTAATACACATAAGATAAGAGAGCCGCCCTGAAGCCCAGGGCAATCCACATTGTGGTTGTGACTCTGCTCATTTGGCCTCCGCATAGCTGTGTGTTGAGAGATATGCCCCAATGGCCCGCCAAGCAGATGTCATAAATACTACAAAGACAAACAAGGCCATCAGACTCCTGCTCTTTGCCACAGTGGCAGTAGCAAGCGTGTCAGTGCCGGAAAAGGGGGGGGGGGGGGGGGGGTTGGGTTGGGGGTTGCTGATGTAAGGGACGGTCCAATGCCGCGAGGAGCTCTAATTAAAAACTTGGCGTGAAAATTAATGACGAGTGTCGAGAGAAGCATCTGGAGGTCTCGGAGGGACGCTTTGTCTTGGCTGCTGGCATTTGTGGTGGCCTCAGGAAGATGGGACCTCTGACCTAAGCCACGCTCTGCTGACCGTGACGGCTAGGTTTGATGGATGTCAAAAATCAGCTGTGACTGACTGTCTTTACCCTCTCTACCCTTTTTCTTCCTCTTCTTATCCTTCTTCTTCTTCTACTTCTGCTTCTTCTTCTTCTTCTACTTCTTGTGTACACTGTAGTATATGTTGTGTGTGATTTTTTAAGCTGCTGGGACCTTGAATTTCCCCTTGGGGATCTATAAAGTATCTATCTATCTATCTATCTTCTTCCTCTTCAGTTCTTTCTCCACCTACACCAAAGCATTTGTCATGCAAATAACTTCTGTGTGTCACAACCCCCTTGCTTTTTTCTTGCCTCGCACCTTCTGCGGCTCCAAACCCTGCAATCACGTAGCTGTTGTGCGACAAAAGTGTGTCGTGACCCTGCTGGAAACCGAGTCTGAAGAATATTTGTCCTGTGTAACCCACCAACCAAAACACAGGCCAGTCTACAGATGCTCCTCTTTGCGCTGGCTGTTGTGAACAGGTGTGCTTTCATGGGGGATGACTGACATGATGATCAGCCTGGGGACTGTCCCTGTTTAGCCATCACTCACCGGCAGCTTGAAAACACTTCAGCGCATCAACCTTGGACCCCCACCCACCCACCCCCTCCACAAACATAAACTTACCAACTAAAATATGTGAGCATACGGTTATCAGCAGCCCCAGATGGCTGCCACATTGCAAAGGCCTATGTTCAATACCCACAGTGATGTATGTCGATTACACAGGTGCGGAATGTGCTATAATCAAAACAATCCCCTTTTTTCCTGGATCCGGATTCACTATTTCCCATTTAGCCGTAATTATAAACGCCAGCCTGTCTCTGATGATGATGCCTTGTTTTCCCAGCAGCTTGGCACAAGTAACCGGGAGGGAGAAAAACTAATAATATGGTACGGCAGCTCCCACAGCTGTTGACTAAACAGGATAACACTCTTCCTAAATGACTATATTTCAGCATTTGTCGAAACACGGGTGCCAACGCTTAGCAATCCATCAGTGTGACCTTTTGTGACCTTGAGGCGACTGCAACACCTGGACACGGGCGACTGTTGAGTGTCTGTTATAAATGAGCGTAAGTGTTTGCCTTTTTTGCCAAAATAGCCACATAGGAGCTCAAATGGTCACTGTCATTTTTTTCTTTTAAAAGTCATAGATATTTATGGCTGGAATTTGTTATTGCCATGTAAAAATATATCGACACAAGCACAAAGAACCGATGTACTGTACAGATGTTACGCAAACTACAGGCCTATATTAGAGCTAGCCAGCTACCCTCCGCTCAAAATGACATCACACTACAAAACTAGCTCAGCCATTCTCCAAAGGCTTCCATTTCCATGAACTAGATTTTTAGCCATAAGTCAGAGCCAATAGGGGTTAAAGTTCAAACAAAGTGCACACCTACTGCATGCCTGCCAAGGGTTCACAGACTCTTAATTGAAGTGAAAAGGTCTCATCAATCATACCAGATTAGAGTTGAAAAACATTTAAAAACATGATGTATATGTGCAGTTTTTATTTTAATTCTAACAAGCATTAATCTATAGGTTTTTTTTTTCTAAATGTTTCTTAAAACAGCAAAACAACACAGCACATGCCTAAGCACAGCACAAGCCTAAACAGATTTTGCTATGTAAAATATATTGAATGTGTGAAAAGGTACCAAAATATGACATAAACCTATTTTTGTGTCATTGTGAACTGTCATAGCAGTATGCAAGATCCACAGTTGCTCCATAGAAAAATACACACGCCACAATGCCATGTACTACATACACTAAAGTAACATCCCAATTTTCATTGATGCAAACTTTCCTTTTTCCATTAAATTATAGATTCATTCACCTTTACTGACTATTATTGACTGCATATTGTGTGAAAACAGCAGGATCTGTGTCAACAGGCCAGTGGTGTGCTAATTGGATTTAGAGTTTTTATGAGGCTGATTATCTGACAAAAGCTTGTTTTTTAAATTTTTTTTAAGCTACTTAAAGCCTCTATGTGTAGGATCGTATCAGAATTCCCCATCTATCGGCGAAGTGGTATACTGCATACGTTTGAATAAAATGTATTAGCCCTCCCCTTCCCACAATCCGAACGCTCGCTCGCTCGCTCTTATCTCAGTTTCTGCTACTCAGTCTCTGAGCGGAAACGCGAAAGGCGGAGCTGAATATACGATACTGCTCTCCCATACAAGAACCCGTACTTTTGAAAATGGCGGCGCAAAATGGATATTCTTCTTTGGTCCCCAGCCATATCTATATATAAATCGAAATTACCAAGTTTACCGGAACACTACAATTTATTCATGGAGGTAATTACCATGGTTTTACATTATATTTTTAAAATAAAAAATATATTTTTAATAAAAGACGAAGATAAATAGAAGATAAATCCTACACATAGAGGCTTTAAAGCTACTTAAAAAACAGTATTTGAGTTATTGTGATATTAACATACAAGTGAGAAGACCTGCCTCTAAAGCTTTGTCTCCCTTCAGTTGCTCTTTCATAGTGTAAATGTGTGTGTGTGTGTGTGTGTGTGTGTGTCTGTGTGTGCATAGTCTGTTTGGTTGGGCTGGGAGTGGAGGGTTAACGCTCTCCCAGCTGTTGTCACATTAATCACCACTGATGCTGTTCTCTAACAGGATTGCTCCAGGAAATAAAGACACCGGCCTGTCAGCTGAGGTGCTCTGACGTGACTCTATCGGACATGTGGAAGATTATTGACAGAGTGAGAAAGAAAGAGAGAGAGAGAGAGAGAGAGAGAGAGAAAACAACAGAGACAGGAGACAGAGTGTGAGAGAGAGAAAGAGAGATGGGAGGGCACAGAGACAGGAGAGAGTGAGACCGAAAGAGAGAGAGAGAGAGAGAAGAGGGAGGGAGGGAGGGAGAGGAAGAGAGAAGGCTATCAGTCCTGGAGTCACTCAGTCACCTTGGCACTGATGCAATGTCACCTGAGACCACACCATTACTTCTCAGAGTACGGCAAACCATTATTTACGAAGAAAAACAGTGGTCGCCTCCCAATGTCACCCAGAGGACGTGCAGCCCCTCAATATATCCCTGTAGCTGTAATCACTGTCAAATACACCATATGGACAGCGGCATTGGAAAACAGCAGAAGATTACAGATTAATATTACCAAAAGGCCACAGGGCCATATGTAACTACCAAGGAAGACCTGGACACTTGGAAACTTTGCAATGATTTGAAATAACTGGATCACCATCGTATATTACTAATGGGGTAGTTGTGACTAATTTGGGCCACAAATTATTTCCGAAAAACAAAGTTACTTATGAATTATCATTAATATTTCTGGATTGTTTTACAAAAGTGAAAAAAACTTTCTGTGTTAAAAAAGTTGTTGCACATAGATTCCAAAACACCTATTGATTTAGGGTTGAGTAACAACATGATAAGCCAAATCAGGAAGCTTCTGAACAGGCCAGGAATTCCTACCTACTAATTAGTATTTTCCCTACACTACTTCCTACTAAGAGAGGAAGAAATAGAGACACAGACTTCACTTCATCTTCATTTTTGCATTCATCTTTCAGCAGCTCAGATAAACCGTGAGGCCGGAGTCTTTGTTAGCGACAGCTTGTGATATTACCCGCTCACTACAAATGCTATACTTGCAGTAAACCATAATCTCCCCACACAAACCAGTCCCGTACAAACATGTCCAGAGCCTTGTATTATTTTCCCACAGAGAAAGAAAGAGAAAGAGAGAGAGAGAGAGATTTGTTTTGATTCTAAACGATCCTCGTTCATTTTAACTGGGGGAAACTGACAACGGGAGTCAACTGCTAGCACACCAAGCGCTAATAGAATCCTGTGATGTTGCACAAGTGCTGATTAAAAGCTTTTGACTCCTCATCATTTCATTAGATGGGAACAATGTGCTTCTGTGAGCGATTAGAAGCCGCGCCGCCCAAATGAATGAGAGGCCTGTGGAGAGGGGTAGCGATGACTAATTTGCAAACGAATCCATTACGATGCACGCACACAACTGGAGGAGGCTGACCCTGCTCCAGTACTTGCAACTTACCAGAGGCATCAGTGTGCATCATTCTGGCAAAAACAGGCAAAAAGCACTGTGTCCCACACATGAAAATCTTGGTACATAGAAAAAAGTTTTTTATGAACTGTCAACGAATTAAAGTACTTAGCTTACCTTTGTATGTTTATTTTCAAGTAATAAGTAGTAGGAAAATAAGTTTTATAATTTGCTACTCATATTAATAATTTGTTTCTCAGAATATATATTTTCAATATATTTTGCTTGCTTAAACTTCTTGAAGACAGTATTGTCTAATGTAATCTCTAAAAATGAATATACATACAGTATAGCCTGTGTGTTTACTGTATCTTAGCTACTGTTGGTTAGTTTCTCTTCAATAACTTCATCTCACATATACAAACACACATTATGCATGCAAAATGCACACACACATGCACACTCACTCTCTATTTCTCATACACACACACACACTTTCTTTCTCTCTCTCTTACACACACACACACACACAGACACACACTGAATCTCTTTAGTTCTATCTTTTATACACACACACACAGGCTCCCCAAGCCAATGCGGTGGACCGGCTCTCGGGGCTGATTTATCACACTGACGCCCTCAGAAGGCAAAGTAATTAATAGGAGCACGGACTTCTAATTTCAGTGACTTCCACCGCCACTGGATTCCGTTTGATTTATGACAGGCGGCGAGTTTGCATTTTATCAGTTCATTCGCTCGTTATTTATGCTGATGACCAATTTCAATGGGTCGCCGTCATCTAACTCGCCACTAATCAAAGAGAATTAGGGATCAGTGAATTATTTAGGCGACGCTAATTTGTCTTCGGGAACAAGGAGAAGGGGGGAGACGGCAAGAGGGGGTTGTGGGGGGTGGGGGGCAGGGGCACGGGAGTGAGTCACAGAAAGAGTGCCAATGGCCAGAGCTGTGATGGATACGTCTCTCAGAACATTCTAGATTTGTGCGGTCAAGCTGAGAAAAATACCCTTCAGAACTTACGAGTTGCAAGAAGCAAGCCTGCACGTGACAGACAGAATAATAATTTGCCATAAAAAAAGAGGTGACAAATGATAGCGTATTAATAACATGATACTATTACAGACACGGGGAGTCAAATGTCAGTCAAGCTTCAGTGCATGGAGCACTATTGGGAGTTGGTCTGTCAGAGCACAAAAGGGTAGATTTATGCTCGCATCAAGGACATTACGGGGCGGGCTTCTAAGATATTCCTCAAAGCGAAACGCAAAGACTACGGCTGTGGAAGTTTAATGAAACCTGGCACTGGGAAGGTTATACTCACATTCGGAACCTAATTGCCTCCCATCAAATTCCAACATTTATATGGTTCCAAGGAATCATTATGGAGGATAAAACAAAGAGCTATTATTGACTTTGTGCTCCTTTAGATGAAACGTGAGTAGCTGTGAAGGACTGGACAGAGGTTGGGTCTCTGGACAGTATTTCTGAGAGCTTGGAAGGAAAAGAATAAATTCTTCAGTAATTCCTTACCGGCTCTCTGGCTCTGCCTTAATTCTTCTCTGTGGACACATAACGGTGTTAGGCCTGCCATTGTACTCTGGGGGACAGCACAAGGTTTGAGTGAAAGAATAAATTGCGGGTAACAAACACCCGCAGACTTGCTTACTGTGTATGAACCCAATACATCTGAAGAGTGGGGGGTTGTTTCCACATCTCGACGTCCTTCGCTCACCCTTGACTTGAACCCCTTTTTTGCTATTTGCTTCTGACCATTGTTCGAGACGTGCATCTGGAGCTGTGGTGTTGAATTAGAGCACACAGTGAAAATATATGCAAAACAAACAACACCAAAAGCGACTGGAAAAAGAAACATCCCGAGTAGAAGCGTTATCTTATTACCTGTAGTATTCCTCGGCTCTTTGATAATGCACCCTGTACCTCGCGGGAGATAATGGCGTGATGTATTGCACTGGATGCAGGAATCTTAATGCATTTACCCGCCACGTCTTTTGTCTTGTTAAAGGGTAACGCAGATAGCGGCAGACTGCGTATTAGGGCCCGGGCCAGATCTGGGGGTCACGCTCAGCCGCAAGCCCGACAGGCACATTGATTTTGAGAGCCATTAAAAATGTAACAAGGCGACGCTAAGAACTCCTAATAGAGCATTTCATGGCACTAAATGTGTTTCACGACAGCAACAATTGATTTGTGTTGCCTTTGGATGGAGCAGGATCGAAATCAGGCTACTGGGGGCAAAAACAAAGCCAATCACTTTTAAACTGATATGATAAACAAATATTAGGATGTTGAGATGCCAAATGTCTTCATATTTCTGTATTGTTTGATTGAACCTACTTCCTATATACTGTGCACAGAAACGCTCCCTGTGTGCAGGAATAGATCAGTGTTAAAGAACATAATTGACAGGCCTTGCTCTTCATGAAAGCTGTCTCTGAGTGCCGCAAGGCTCTCCTCGCCTCTTTCCATATGAGACACACACACGCATGCACACACACACACACACACACACACATTCTCTTTGTCTCTCTTTCACATATACACAGACACACACTTTATCTCTCTCTCTCTCTCTCTCTCTCTCAGACGAGCACACACACAAACACACACACACACAAAGAGACACACACTAAAACTCTCCTCTCCAAGGTCCCTTTCCTCACCTCCAAACACACATGAGACACCATTCCTAAATACCAGCACTGGAAACTCCTGTGATTTTCCACCGACAGTGGTGTCACATCACTCCTCATCTGGTGACATTTCCTGCACTTCTAAAGTCAAAGAACTCAACAACAGTAACCACCCCCCCCCCCCCTTTTTAATCCTCCAAGGTTCTGCTCTATTGTGAAACCACAGAAAGAAAAAAAATAATAAAAATAAAAAATGCTCATGGACACAGTTGAATTGGATACATATATTTACCGTCTAGGCGTAAGTCTAAACAATAGGTGTGAAATATTGTCCTGCTTCAGTAATAGAACATGACTAGGTCACAGATTAATGCTACGCATTACAAGAAAATGAGATAAATTGGGTCACATTGTAACTCTGTTTTGTGAGAAAAATTACCCCTGCTCAGGATGTTATGAACCTGCAAATGCTACCCTGAAGGTTAAATTGTATATTACTGTAAAACAAATTGAGACAGTGCAAACCGTTGGCAGAGGAACATTATTTAATGTCTGAGAGAGGCAGTGTTACAATGAGCAGGATTAAGAAGCAATAAAACACACCCGAGTCCTAGAAAAATGACCTCCCTACACAATGCAACAAAGAAGCAGATTTCTATAATCTTCCACCTTGTTCTTTTATGAACATGAGAACAGCCCTGATAGGAAGCAAACTGTATTGTTGAAAACTGTCATCCTAAATCAGCCTTGAAAGCGAAGACGATGTAAAATTCCAGAATGTAAGTTCAAATATGATGATATGGATGCACCTTTGTTTGTGTGTGTATAAAGTCTGGAGATTTCTTCAAGACTTTCTTCTTTTGAGTTTATTTTTCGATGCCAAACAACTTACCTCTTTTGCAATTGCTACCAGTACTGGAAACAAAGCAAATTACAGATCATCGAGATCTTTAATCTTCTATTGATTTGTTTTTTTTTGTCCAACTCATCTAGGCTAATGGTCCAAGCCTTTAGCAGAACAGAGGGGAGGAGATCTTGAGTGGTCTAGACTAGGAGACTTGTCACTATCGCTATCGACCAAGCTATTGACTCCCCCCCGTCTGAAAATCGGGTAGCCGCCTGACATCATGTCCAGACATCGCTGGGGAGTCTTGTGGAGGAAGTCTCCCGAGTTCATTTGTCACTCGACATTCTAACCACTTCTGTGGTCCACCTAGATGAGACATGTCTGGGCCCTGACAAAAACAAGAGGCAGAAAGCTGTCGGCGATGCGAAGGAGAAAGCAATTCAATTCAATTCAATTTTATTTATATAGCGCATTTTTACAAAAGGCATGTCTCAAAGCGCTTAACACAAAGAGGCCCAATGAGCAACAGGGTCAAGGAAAAACTCCCTAGCAGCTTTTTTTGTTTTTACTTGTTGTGGTGAAGGAAGAAACCTTGGGCAGTTCCGACAGCTCAAGGAGCTAGCCCAACTGCCTAGGGCAGGTTTTCAGGAAAGCAAGAGGGGAGACCAGACACCATCACTGAACAGACTTATTATGAAAATTGGCTGAACACAAGCACTGTTGAGGATACTATTTCATACAATGGCTGACACTCCCTAGACATCTACAGTATTATTGATCTCTCCATCAAGACAAAACAGCAAACGTGTCAGTCATTTTAATCCAGGAATAGATTTGAATCTCACATTTGGGCATTAATGGCCATGATGACAAACATAAACACAGACAACACCCATATTTTACATCTCATTTTTCTTTTCTTTTTTTCCCCTTTTTGCTTTCTTCATGAGTCAATCTGCTGCCGGACGCGATCAGGAAAAGGACACTCGATGTCAGGCGAACAAACAAAGGTGGACAGAAAGCAGGGCAGGGGAGATAAGATGGACAAGAATGCCTCGGACAAGAATGGACAAGAATGACAGGTAGGGGAGAATAGGGAACATCCTGGAGTTTGTCCCCAAGGACCAGAGAAGAAGCCAGCACTTAAGTCGAAGCAAACAGAGCTGCAGAGGCGGTTTCTGTGGCAACACAACTCAAGTGCCAATCATCACAGCAACAGGAAATAATTATTTAACGTTTGAGTTTGTGGTCATGGTATGACTACCCAGAGAAAAAAGGAATAGTGATAACGCTAGCGCCATTTATGCTAGGTGGTTGTTGCTATATTTGTGCTTTGAGGAAGAGCTTGGGATGGAGGTGGTACTGAAGCCCTGACCAACAGGAAATTAATTAATTTATTTATATTTACACTATATATATATATTTATTTATAATATTTATATTTTACATATACATATATAGTAAATCATATATGACTCAGTATAAGCCCTCCACACACAATCCCCTCCCTACAGCACTATACAGTATGCACTTTATGTCAACCCTCCCCCCTCTTTTATGCATACATAGACTCACAACAAATGTGATTTCAATGCATTTTTACACCAGTAACTTCATGTATGTGACAATAAACTTTCTAGATTTCTTGTATATATGTAACATTTATGCCTAATGCGGTTTTAAATGACTCATATTTCAGCTTTAATAAAGTTGTCATGATTCATGTAGTACTTCAAAACATGTATTGAAGTACTACACTACTACAGTACTTCAAAACATGATGAATGCTTATCCATGTAGCCTCACAGTAATGATTGCTTCAAAAAAATTATAAAAATCATTTAGCCATGAGAGGAAAGGCTTGTCCAGACAGTTTAACGCGCATATCCTTCCTTGTTTAGCAAAACGATGAGGACTGGCAGGCGTTTTTCCCCCTTCTCCTTCTCCTTCTGTATCACCTCGTGGCACTTACTTGAGTTTAATTATGCAGTAGAGTGACAGAAATGCTCACTCCGATCGCATTAATCATCGCGCCCCTGACACGCGGCTCGATAGGAGCCCACTGGAACAATGCGGGCAAGCGCCATCGACTTCCTCTCCTGCCGGCCCCTCGAAAGGTATATCATTCAGCTTGGGGAGGGGTAATAAGATGCAGAATTTACAGAGAGCTGTCAATACGCATGTCGATGGCAGGACACTTAGCATCTATCATCCCATGAGCGGATCAATGGCGCTTTTCGGGCACGCGCCCCAGAAAAATGAGAGCTTTCACGTGGTCACGGAGGGAGGGGGGGGTTAGGGTTGAGGGTGGGGGGTGGGGTTAAAGGGAAACATGATGCTCCACTGGGAGGCTTCTGAGATGTAGAACAGCTCAATTGTCATCCCTACACTGCATGGCAAACAGCAGCTCCTGGTGACAAGCCCACTCAGCGGGGAAGGTCAGGAGACGTTGCAGTGGAACAATGACAGGCAGGCGAGGGCCAGGAAGAACGGAGGAAGAGAGAAAAGGAGGAAGGAGGAGTGTGTGGGGGGGAGGTGGGGTGAGAACATATGTATCTGTCTTTTATCTCCTTAGGAAAGGGAGAAAGGTTCAGGGACTGGCCAGCACGTATGCATGTCTGCAATTAATGTAGACATTGTGAAGACAAACCGGAATGTGAAAATTTCCATATGAAACAGCAGCTCAGGTGGTGATGCGTACAGCACGCTGTCACAGTGCACCATATTTTGTCTGGTGTTACCGCACCACATTTAAAAGATCTGGGATGTTGTGTTCCATTTGATGCCTTCATTGCAAATTGAAATATAGAAACACCTGCATTGGAGCTTCACAGACAGGTCTTTGGTAGACCAGGAAGAAAGAGTGAGAAAGAGAGGGGCAGAGAAAGTGAAATGAAATGAGAAAGAGAGAGAGGGAGAGAGAGAAAGAGTGAGAAAGGTAAGGAGAGAAAAAGGGAACGAGAGAGAGAGAAAGAGAGAGAGAGAGAGGGGAAAAGAGCAAGGGAAGCCTTCCTGTGCCAATGATTGGTGACCTAATAAATTGTCATTAGAGCTAAGGGTACTTACTGACAACACAACATTCTTTTTATAGCCCCTGTCTAGACTGGATCAGGAGATGTTCGCCCCATTTGGTGAGTCGAGCCATAAATCATGGGGATAGCCCTGAGGTTGCACTCTTAATCTGGTGATTGTATCCTCAGCGTCCACACATCCGCAGACGACTGTGGTAAAAAAAAAAGAATAAAAGAAAAAAGAAAGTAAGAAAGAAATAAAGAAAAAAGAAAATGATTTTGCCCAAATCAATCACATTGTTCATCAGAACAGGCCCTGCAGCCAGTCCTTCCCCATGCTCCATTTAAAAAGAGAAAGCCTGTTGGCACACACACACACGCTGTCTATGTCTTTTTTTTGCTCATACACGCTCATACACTAAACACACACACAGTCTTGATTAACAGCTTCTCTGCTTCTCTGTCATCTGCTGAGTAATTGTAACTGTGGGTGTATTCTCGATGGTAACACTAATCAAGCAAACAAACACACATATATGGGTGGTGTTTGCATGCGGGTGGACAATGGTGATAGTAGTGTTTGGATGGAGGTGGATGATGGAGGATGGTGGTGTTTGGATGGTGGTGGACAATGGTGAAGGTGGTGTTTGGATGGAGGTGGACGATGGTGAGGGTGGTGTTTGAATGGGGGTGGAAGAGGGTGAGAGTGGTGTTTAAATAGGGGTGGATGATGGAGGAGGGTGTTTGGATGGAGGTGGATGATGGTGAGGGTGGTGTTTGGATAGGATGGAGGAGGGTGAGAGTGTTTTTGGGAGTTAATGGGAACAGCAGGTAGAGTGGAGTTTGGATGGGGATGAGGGCGGTATTTGATGGGGCGGGTAACTGAAAAACCTCAAAGAGCCTGAGGGCAGAGCGCCAGACTATCGTCCCACCTCCATCACACACACACACACACACACACTGTAACAAGTGAGCACTTCTCCACCCCCAGTCCCCATCTTGTTTGTCCTCCTCCTTTTGGTCTTCCTCCTCTTCCCCTCTCTGCAATTATCATCAAAGAACATCTGTTTGTTGTTCCTCCCCCCCCCCCCCACCCGGACCTCACCTCTCAAAATGTCCCAACCTCACCTTGACCCGCGCTCAATTGTGCTGTGTGTTTTAACTAAAAATAAACAAACGCGTGGGCGTTGGGGTGCTGTTAAGCACTGTGTGTGTGTGTGTGTGTATTGGTCAGTCAGTCTGTCTGTGTGTGCGTGTGTATACATGTGTGTGTGAGAGAGAAAGAGGAGTGTTCCCATACCTGACCCCTCACCCCCCCCCCCCCCCCCACACACACACACACCCCTAGCATTAGTAAAGGAGTGGAGGGATATCCCGCTCAGCATTGGGTCACTTCCCCTGGTGCTGGCGGTGACCAGGCCAAAATGGAGGTAATGTGTGCAGTGTGGAGAAGTGAGATAAAAAGACCTGATCAGAGTGTGTGTGTGTGTGTGTGTGTACTGTATGTTTAGGTGGTGGGGTAAGAGATCACACCCCCCCACTCACACACACACACAACACAACACAAACAAGACCTCTCTATCCAGTGATAGCATGCATCCACATGTTACAGTGTATGTATGTGTATGTGGACATGAGTCAGTTTTTAGTAATAATGGATTTGTGGTGGGTGTGTGTGTTAACATCTTAATTGTACCTAACTTGGTAAGATGAAAGCCAAATAAATAAAATAAAATGAATCTGTTAAAGAAATAATGAACATTATATAATTATAAGAATAAGAAAAATTATGTGAGATGGTGTGCTATGTATGTGTGTAATGTATGTATGTGTGTAAAGGAGGGGGCCACTTGCACGTTATTGTTAGACTTTGTATTGTGTTTTTCCCGTGTCCATGGAAATGTGTGTGGACACATGCGTGTGCCTTTGTGTGTGCCAGTGTGTTTATATGAGCGTGCATCTCCAACTGCGCGTCTGTCTATGCCTGGCCTTCCTGGGCTTTGAACAGAAAGAATATGATCATATTTCAGGACATGCTCCTGTGTGACACCTCCGACATCAAAATGCTGTATTTCTGTGACCTTGGTCGGTCGGTTGCTCGGACCTAGGCCTGAGAAGAAAAAACAACTAAGACATGCTTGCAGCTGTCCTTGACTCCATAATGCATCAGAAAGGATGAAGGCTTGTAAACTTCCCAAGCACATAATAAATGTCTGTATGAATTACCATATTGCCCTGAAAAACATATCTAGTTCTGGCAGGTATTTATCCACATGGGGATAGCCATAGAAAAGCCATGTGTTCTACATCCTATCCTATGGTGTACGCGATAGCAGATTTAAAGGACACGCTTAAATGGATAAAGTAGTAGGAACGGGAGTGTCCTATGAGATGTGAATACGATGTGGTCGCCAAAGAACTTGTCTCGAAAGCGCTGCTCACTCTCCCAGGGTCATGATTCAGCCGTATCCCTCTGCTCGCACTCAATTAACACGTTCACAGGAAAGGGAACACCTTACCCCTCAGGCGTGCATTCAAAGTACATAACACACACACACACACACACACACTTATACACACACACACACACAAACACACGCACACTGAGAAACAGCCTTGCGACCTTATCACCAAACTGTAAACGCAGGCGTTGAATGGAAATATGGATATGAAGAAATACATGAAGACTCAGAATGGGGGAAGCGACAATCAAAGACAATTTCAAACAGTAGTATCTTCATCATACATCAGTGACTTCTTCTGGAGTCCTTCACTTCCTGAACGAATCTCTTCCTGAATTTACTAAATTACAATGTGTTACCTGTATAACTACCTTCACAGGCTATTGATGTCATTTCCAGCATACTTGAGTTTGTTGTTGTAAAGACAAATCACATTTTATATTCCATACATACTGTTCATAATAATGTGCATAGAGTTTGCTCTCGCTGCCAGTGGTAAGGGTTAGGGCAGAAGACTGTAATCCCACACTAATGATTCTCTATCAGCGACAGCTTCTCTGTCCTCTGATGAATGACAGTAAGCCACCCCAGCTTCCTAGAGGTCACCAGAGGTCATCGGTTTATCCTGGCCACCGTAATCCTACTGCCAGCCAAGCACCTTTGCCTCCTTTAGGGTTAGGGTCTGCTATTGATCTTCCCGACCTTCCCGACCCGACTTTTCACCAGGGGTCTCTCCATTGGAAAAACTAAAGACTCCCGATAGAAGTAGCGAGAGAACACGCCAAATGAAGACATCATACATCAACACAGACGTCGAGAGAAATAACACAAATAAATAAATAAAATCTACATTTTTCTGGAAACACAGAACCAAGACCTGTTTGTCTGTGGAGCCGAATACATAACACCTCCCACCCCCACCCACCCACCCCCAGCACTCCCTGAGGCCCCCGAGGGGCAAAAAAGGCCTCCCACTCAACGGGGCCTCCTCAACTATTCATTTATGAAGATTGTATACATGAGTGATGATGCCGATAGATGCATAAAATGACTCCAGCGGGAGAGGCCCAGCTGTGAAGCTGAGGGATGATCCATTCTTCCCTCCCTCTAGCTCTCTCCCTCTCTCTCTCTCTCTCTCTCTATCTATCTATCTATTTATCTATCTTTCTAGCTCTGAGAGATCATTTCTCTCACTCTGAGAGAGATCATCCCTTACTTTCCCCGGCATTATTTTGTGCCAAATAAATAACATTACCCTAGCGCGGCAGTGCTGTGCACTAGTTTATCCCTAATTGCCTTCTTCCAGCCCACTCTGTGACATATTAAACTACAAATGCCATACAGTGACCAAAAACAAAGCCTTCACAAGCTGTTTCACTGGAAGAAAAAAACATATTACAGTTTAGTACACAGTGTCAAAGTTGCTGTTTCTATCATTAGGTTCCTTTTGTTTGGGATTTAGCTCAGAGGGATTCCATACATAGGCACTGGTAGACCTTCTGCTATTGTATGTATGTGTCTTCTCTTTCTGTAAACATTTGTGTCAAACACAAGATGGGAAACTGAGCTGGAGCACCTCCTCAGAAGAAAGGTGGGCCGTATTTGTACACATTTGCGCCGACGCCCATATTTGTTTGCACAAATTCGAGCACAGCAAGGTGCTTTTTTTCTGCTTTTGAAACTGACAGCGGCTTGCTCTCTCACTCGCTCGCTCTCCGGCAGCTGTGTTTGTTAATGTTTAATGAGCTCGACCGGTGAAGATGAGGAGCTGCAACTCTCTCTCTTTCACACACACACACACACACACACACACACACACACACACAGAGGCTCTAGCTATAGTCTTTGTTTAAGTTGTGTTTTGAATTTTTAATGCAAAGCAGACACCATTGACATGGGGAGGGGGGGGGGCATAAAAAGGAATCCAAATCTCTCCTCATGTCAGCTATTCACCTCGGGAGAGAAAAAAAAAGAAAGAAAGAGAGAGGCGAAAAGTTGGAGGGACAGAGAAAGAGAGAGAGAGAGAAGGAAAAAATGAACTGTCAAGCAGCTATGAACAAGGAGCCAGTCATAACATCTTATCGGTGTCAGTCAACGCGGCGAGACCCAATGGGAGGCAGTCAGTCGGCAGCCTCTGTTATCTGACAGTCGACTGGCTCATAGGAGCCCGGCCGCTGAGGAGACGACTCATCTCGACTCGTCTCACTGGAACCACCTCGGGTTAGTGAGACAGGCTCTCTCTCTCAGAGCTGCCACCCCCACCCCAACACACACACACACACACACACACACACTACTGAAGCATATTTGTGGAGGCTATTTAAAAACAACAAAGCCGTTTCAAAGCGGGTAGGGAGAAGAAAAGATGTGACTACAGTGTTTGTGTTTGTGTCTGTGTGTGTGTGTGTGTGTAAATAAATAAATAAACAACTACACTCGACCCATCAACCTAAGCTCCCCTCCCCTCCACTCCCCTCCTCCGTCAAGAACCCAATTTCACCTGCGAGTATCAGATGGACACAGGGACAGGCGCGATTGCTTCCCTGTGTGTTTTTTAAGGGGGTCGGCGTGTGAAAAATGGACGACGGGTGGGTATGTGGTCTGTGAGGCTTGCTCATAAATCTTCCTTTATCTCCTCTGCGGTATTTTCAGAGAGAGAAGGGATGAGACCAAGTTTCTTTTTTCCCCTCCCTCCCCTGCTCTTCTTCTCCTTTTTCTTCTTTTTCATCCCTCTCTTCTTCCACCACCCCTCCGCCACCGTCTCATTCACATGTCCATCTGACTGTTATCCATGCCCTTGAGCAAAGATTACTGATGCCCTACCTTTGATATATGACACATCATGTAGCACAGCTTTTCATCGAATGAATTAACCTGAAGAAAGAGTGTGTGTGTGTGTGTGTGTGTGCCTGTGAAAGGGGGGTTAGAGAGGGAGCAATGTGCCTAAACAACCTTTGTGTGTTTTTGTCTGTGTGTTTGTGTGTGTGCGTGTGTGTGGATTAGTGAGAAAAAATGGGCTCGAATGAAAAAATTAAAGAATATACAAAAACATTATACATGTCTAGTCGCACATACTGCATGGGTTACAGAAAATCCCCCGTCTGCAGTGATGTAGCACTGTGAACTGTTTATCTAACCTACAGGGGGGTTGGGGGTTTATACATAATCGGAGGAGTCTGATCTACCCACGGGCGGCGTAGCTGACATCATAAATGTCATCCCCCCTCAGGGAAAGGGAGGTGTGCCTTGGGCCCGGCATTCACATAAAACATGCGAGGAAGAGATTGATTTTTGAAATACGACAAGATTCATTCTCCCCAAAGCCTTCATGATCAGCTCTCTGTCCATCTCATGGAGAGGCAGGAAAGAGAAAGACGTTGCACCATGGGAAGTGTAGGCTACAGTATTTGCCCTTGCAGTAACTAGTACACTGGGCCTAAGTAGAGCAGAGCAGAGAGCACTTTCATTTTAGTTGTACCTGTGACAATGCCAATAAATACATATTCTATATTCTACATCCTAAGAGGAAATACTCAGGAAAGCTAACAATACATTTAAGAAAACACAGACATGTAGAGTCTTTCCTGTATATCGATAAACGACACAATTGACGTGTACACTGGCACTGGCAATGTTACAGGAAAATTACGGGAGAATGCCCCAAACCTTAAAAGATTAACATGATGGGCAATGTCATGTAATCTGGGCACAGTATAGACCTTGTTTGTGACATCTGTCCATCATGTACTATGTGCCTCACATACACTCTATGTGCTGTATGTTCCTAAAAGCATCTGGTAACTGAATACTCAGACATGTTATGGTGCTGCTCATAACAGAATAGGCCACTGTGGCATCTCTCCGGGCCTAAACTGCATGAGCGTCCCACCGTGATAAAAACAGATTGAGCGCGTTGCAGTGCGGCCGCTCTCATTTTCAGCGTTGCGGTCTCATTAATGCCCAAGGTCCATCAAGGAGAAGTGACATCATGCTGGATGTCTCCGAGGTCCCCCATTAGGCCAAAACCAACAGCGTCCACAAATCATCCACCCTCTCCAGCAGCCCAGCCCAGCCCAGAACTGGCTAGTCAGCATCTCTGGCATTAGTTAGGAGAAGAGACAGTGAGAGAGTCCATCTGGCCAGGGTCATTTGACTTAATAATATCTCTCTCTTTTCTTCACGTTTTTTTTCTTTACGCTTTCTCTCTCTCTCTCTCTCTGTTTTCAGTTATACTTACATGCACTCATCCTTTCTGTCTCTTAACTGTGCATACATTCATTTCCTGTTTTCCTTTCCTTCTTTATATCTTTCATTTTCTCTTTCTCTCTCTTAGTCTCTCTCTATTTCCCCCCCTTCTCTGTCTCGTTCTAATTTCTGGCACTTATGAAAAAATGTCAGTGATGAAATAAAAGCGTTGGATGAACTCGTGGTCAAGATCAGCCATAAATCCTCACTTCCGTTTGGCTAATAGATGGAAGCAGATGTTAGCCGGCGCTTCATCACCAGACGTGTTGAACACTGAAATCTGCTTATCATTGGAACGGAAATTACTGCAGGGAGCAGAAAGCACTAGGGCCAAATCCAACCATGGCTCAATGGTTTCCATATACATGGCTTTATCACAAAGAAACTGGGATGCAAATGGGTGACATTTTGTGTCCTTTTATGTGTATTTTCTCTCCGCTGTGCCGTGTGACACTAGCTTGCAGATTTCATTTTGATAGCCTGAGCTTAATACCCTGCGATATCCAGCTTATGGTGCTAAAAGCCAACCAGCTGTTGTTATCTGGTTTGGTGAGAAAGCAAGACTTTATAGAAGACAATTAAAGGCCACATGTTGAACAATGTGATCCATTAATCAAACATGAAAAAAGTAAAGAAAGGAGGCTTTCACACGAGGCACTAGAGCTTCTTTGTCTGTTTCCCTTCTAAACAGTGGGAAAGGGTGGGGGCTGTTGATGGTGGACGTGGAGTTGTTGTTTGGGAGATAATTTTGCACTGTCTCTCTCTCTCTCTCTCTCTCTCTCTCTCTCTTTTCTTAAAAGTAAGAGCCTGGAAACAGTTTGTGTCCCACCATAAATTTGTACAGTGGAGTCACCTGCACCTTATACTACCCCCTCCCTCAGACACACATACTGTAGACACTCTCTCTCTCTCGCTGTCTCTCTCCTTAAGCTCCATTCCCATCTATCAGACGTTTCCTTCAGAGGCTGTCAAACACAGAAGACTATAATATACGACAGAGGCAAACCGAGCAGCTGTAGTGGAGCTCTCCTCCCAGCTCCCCCTCTCTCCTTTCCCATTGCCCTGCATGGAAATAGGCCTAATACATCAGGCTTAATTGATTTCCTGTCTGTCCTGCGCGAGACGGAAATGCATTTTGGGCCGAGCGCTGGTTTTCTCCCGCCCCTTTGGACTGCCACACCGTGCACTGTACGAATTTATTTGGACAAGACTAGCAATTTGCATCGTTAATTATGCATGATGGTTTTCGCGCCCACGCGTGGATGGCTTACTCGACACCCAAAGGACTGTGGTCAGGCTCCTCTTGCTGCTGCGGCGAGGTTACATCAGTTCCTGACCCCTTTCATGAATAATAGATGCATTTACATACGTCTTAATGCAGGTCAAACTACTTTTCTTCCTGTCTTAGCGGGAACAGAGTGGAGAAGGAGCGTGGAAGCATCGGCCTGACCTCATTTGATTGACAGGTCATATGGACTGACCTCTTTGGGTGACCAATTTGGTCGCAATCTAGTGATCATAAACAATGCGGACAAACAACACTCGAGGTCATTTTGGCTTTTAAGGTCAAACTCCTGAGGCTGTTTTCTCCATCTCAGTCATGTTATGGCCATACATTGGCCTTCAATCAATAAATTATGAGTACTTGGTTGCATCACTGGTTGTATAAGCCTAAAATAAACCAAACCATATGGTTGGGCTTGCTTTCTTCTTCAGTGGTCATGTTGGTTACGTCCCGGGAAGAAAAATAAGCCACAATAACCACTAGCTACATTTAATCTGACCATGTATATGTGTAAGTCCTCATGTATGTATGTATGTATGTATGTATGTACAAATTAATCTATATACTGCACATACTTAAATAAATACAGTTACAATACAATAAACTAATGAGAAATGGTAATCTAGCCAGCAAATGCACCAAAATTCCCTATCTGAGAAAATTTAGGTCACTTGACTTATTATTAGCATAGCATAACATGCACTTTTAGGATTTGAGATGCTTCTGACACACTTTTAAATGAAGCAACTGGTCAAAAATTTGGTGTAAAAAATCATGTCAAACACTAAAAAGGCTAGCTAAGCTTGTTAAAGTTGCCCTTATGAATCTGCATACACATGCGTAGGCGAGGAATGTCCAGGTTGTGTAGGGCCTGAGTTGTCCTGGGCAGGTTGTGAGAGTGGGCTGACCTTTGGCCTGGGTGACATCAGAAGGGAGAGGACAGCGAAGAGGCACCGGGACTGGGCCAGCCGAACAGGAAGTGGTGTGACGAGGGGAGGGGGGTCAACAGAAGGCCAGGGCCTTAAATCAGAGCGCGCTCCAAAAGGCTTCTATCATTGAAGTCCAGGGAAAAGAGGAAAGCCTGTCTAACACAATAGGGAACGGTTTTCACCATGCCCTCTATTTTTCTGTGTGTGTGTGTGTGTGTGTGTGTGTGTACATATTTATTGTTTCTTTTGATGAACCAGCTGTGCCTGCACAGAGGTCAGCTGTACAGCAAAAGTTATCTGGCACTTATGCCGCACTAGTAGATTTATAGAGAGAACTGCTTAATTGACTGAGATATCCTGGCCAACCAGGGCCAGGCAGGGGGTCACAAAAGAATTTTGAGGGCAAACAAAAAGTTCAACATTTCTTCATCCAGGCACAAGACACACATGACAGGTGCAAGACTGCGCTGCATGTCTTTTAAGAGGAAAATTATCAACAGAATTACGTTTAAAAGAAAAAGAAAAAAAAATCCTGCTGTAAAAAAAAAAAAACAGCTTATAACTAAAAGATTCCTAAACCTCTTCATCACATCAAAGGCACAAGCACAAAAGGCCTCCTTTGTGTGAATACACAGCTGTACGTGAAATGTCGTAACAATCAGTGGAATTTATCAAACTTTGCAGGGCGCTGTTGACAGACAGCATCCTGTTGGACCAGAGAGGAGCGATGAAAAGAGGCTGAGGGGTTGCCATAGTTGGTGGAAGTTGCTAGCGGCAGTTAATGGCTACGCTGTCGCAAGGTGTTATAAGTCAGCCTCCCTCGCCCCATAATCAACTTGCTAGCATGGGCAACGGAGCTCAACTGTGTGCTGTCATGGCAACGGTAAACAGTAAACACACGTAACGACAGCAGCAGAGAGAAGGCCGCTAGAAGTCCTATAGAATTGAAATGTAAGGGCGCCAGAGTAGTTGTAGTAATATTGCTAAAGCCACAGTGATTCTGAGTCACTCCAACATGGCGGTGGGATGGAGATATAGAGAGTTAGTCCTAGTTTAAAGACAATTAATTACAAGCTCCAGGAAGTACTGTAGGCAGAGACAACAACGTGGAAGTGAAAATTTGCAAATAAACAGATTAATTATATTAACTAACATTAAACACGCTTACGGGTGGCAGTATATTGTGTTATAGGAACAATTTAATTCCTAAATGAATCATTTAAAGCATTGTGAGTTTCAAATGAATGCCTGAATAGTTCAAAGCATTTTCAACATGTTCTGGCAAAGGGGATGTTTTCCCATATCCTATTGCTTGGAAAGGTAAATGTTTGAGGGGGCAATAAGTCTCTCGGTGTGTCACATGACTGACATGCCATAGTCACTAAGGACAACCGATGTGATCGCTTTGCACTGCAGGTGGAAAAAAACAAGAAACCTCTTTTTTATCAACAAAGCACTTTCCAGTGGATCAGTGGGGATATGGTTGAACAAACAAATCCCTCATCCAAGGTTGAAAAACACCCGACATAATAGATTGCCTCTGTTGGCACGTTCAGTTTTTTTACGACAGGCATTAGCCAACATTAAACCATAACAGGATTTAAATTGTTATCAGGACGGCCGGGTGACTCTCTCCACTTTGGAGGTGTGTGTGTGTGTGTGTGCATGTGTGTGTTGATGGAGGAGGGTGGGGGTGGGGGGGCAAGCATCCTGCCACCAACCCCCCCCCCCCCCCCCCCCCCCCCCCCCCCCCCCCCCCCCCCCCATTTGTGAATCACAGATAGGAAACAACCATCACATTTTCCACTGTTTTATTATTTCTTTTTCTTCCACCCCAGGCCCCCGCCACACGGCTCCCCAGTAGGACACCCCCTGCTACAGCAACGCCACATGGACTTGGACAATTTGTTGAATAAATTGCTTCCATCCTGGCCCCACTGTCGACTACCCTTCAACCCCCCCAACCCCGCCACCAATCCCCTCGCTCCACGTTCCTATCTCTTTTCTAATTGTCTTTGTTCACTCGCTCGGGCTCCGGCCGACGCAGGGACATTTCCTGCCTCCCCATCCTGTGAGGACAAAATGAATGGCCGTGTTCAAACAGAAAACCCTGGCCTTCGCACTCCCTCCGGGCCCAACACATCTCGTCCGCTGGACCACAGACTCCAACACTGGACTTCCAACAACAGCGCTAAATAGATGAAATGATGTTTCTGAATTGTTCACGCAACACATTTGGCATGCGAGGAATAAAGCAATAATAGACTATCAGATTGAGAGTAATATTCCATTTTTGGAGTCTGAAGTTATGACAATTCCACCACCGTGGACTGTGATTCTCGTACAAATTATTTCATAGTCTAATCAGGCAAGTTATAGCTTGTGAAACAAAAAAAATGTGCATGTGTTGGGTGTGTGTGTGTGTGTGTGTGTGTATGTGTGTGTGAGGCTGTTGGGAAAGAGCTGAATCTTTATAAATGGCTCAGAGTCATTGTTTGATCCAGGGTAATATCCTTGGCCAGCCACTCTGGTAAGGAGGGTGATTTATGGCAGCGGGGATTTAACGACATGGCCAAATCATTAACATATCGAAAGGGTTTCCGAATGGATTATCAGCATTGATTATTTAATGAGCAGTTGATAGCCATTTTATTTTTAGGTGGACAAGGAAAAATAACACTTGCACTAACAATTCTATACAGAGTCTCAGCAAAGGGAAAGAGAGAGGGGGAGGTATTGCACTGGCGACCCTGCAATGATGAGGAAGAGGATATGTATATGTATCTGTTCCGAAATGGGATGGGTTTTTTTTCTCACTTTTGTTTCTTCACTGAATCTGTATACACGCTGGGAAATGTAAGAGGACATGATGGGCCTGAAACATTTACTGATCCAATCCTCATATTTCACATCGCTGAGAAAGAGGAGGGGGGAAAATGAAACCTGCTCGGGGTCACAACATCTCAAGAAGTCTGGGTTGCGGCCAAGTAACATGAATCCTGGGATGAAAAGCAGGCTGTCACACCAAACTACTGATACTCCATGTGATCCAGACAAATGTATGGCCTGTGTTTGCCTGTGTGTGTGTGTGTGTGTATGATTAGCTTAGAAACCCTACACATGCATATTGCTCCGTACATTCTCTCTCTCTCTTTCTCTCACACACACATACACATACACACACACACACACACACACACACACACACACACACCAACCCCGCCTCTCTCACCCCCATACATCATATCACACCTCTCCCACAGACACCGCCTGGCCTCATCCAGCAACCCTTCGCCAAGGTCGGCCCAAGGAAACGATACAGCGTGCTGCAGGATTTATTACTGGGTCACTTCTTCTATCGGCCCTCTCTGTTTACGGCGCTGAGCAACAGCCTTGCGGACAGACATCCAGCACCTCCTCCTCATCCTCCTCCTCTTCCTTCTGTCCCATAATGTCCGGACCTGAGCCAGGTCCTTAAATCACTCTGGCAACCTTGGATGGAAGTGAGACGTCTTGAGTTACATATGAGAAAGGGGGGGGGGGGGGGGGGGGGGGGGGGGGGAGAGAGAGCAAGAAAGGGCTCAGCCCTTTTGTCATCTTGGAGAGTTAAGCACTGCTCTGTTTTTTTTTTTTGTTTGTTTTTGTTCATATTTTTTCCCATCCCTCACCAGTGCAAAGGCTCTATGGCTGTGGTCAGAAAAGGAATGGAAGACTAAAGAAGGAGAAGAGCGTAGGTTTTCTTTCCGTGAGGATGAGTAGTCCGCGAGATGAGGAGAGGCAGATCAGGCATAAACAGGCCACAATTATTCAAACGAAAGCTGAATTGGCTGGATCAGTCCGCATTACTTGCATGATTGTGTCAGGCCACATCACTTGCACAGACACTCACAGCCAGGGACATGTAAGCACTAAGCATGTTTATACTATGATGTTCAGAATGCAGAATTCTTCAAATGTTTGTCAAATGTTTGTAAAGGATTAACAGATTATGCTAACTCATATTTCATTTGCACGCGTGCACATTCAGCTCAGTCAATTCATTCTACATATACTACTACTATACAGTACATTCTACTGAACTGAAGCACTATCCCCTAGCACTATGCTCCTTAAGGTTTCTGCTATGTAGCTTGATTGTTATCCTCGTTTTGTAAGTCGCTTTGGATAAAAGCGTCTGCTAAATGCATAAATGTAATGTAATATACTCATCCTTCATGTTATATTATACATAATACACACATAAAATATATATTTGTTGTGTTGTATTATAGATATAGTATTATAAGTAGGACATATATTGTTTAATTACAGGCAACAGAGCCGAGAGTGTAAACAAATGTTTAAGGAGTAGCAATGCTGACATTTCTGAGACACCATAAACAGCAGTTGACCCAGGAAGAGATCAAGCTCTGCTCTTGCACTAAGCTCATGCACTAAGACTCTGGGCCAGATGGGGACCAGCTAAGGGCCATGCTCAGCTGTTTTCCACTCGCACTGTTCTGTGCAGCAGACCGGACGCCAGCACTCTAGCAGCGCTAAGCAAATTGCTCAGGGACTCCATGTTGCCAGAATACTTTAGCAGGTAATTCTTCTATGTCTTTCATTCTGTTTGTCTGTGTTGAATTCCCCTTGCTGGCCATCCCACACCTTAACCACCGCCTCCTCCGTACCCCGCCTTCCCCCCATCCATTCTCACATCCAACCTGCTGGGCTGTGTCCATCCATCAGCTGGGCCCACTTTGTCAGCGCTGACTTCATCCGCAGGCTCACCTGGGGAATCGGCGGCTCCCACTCAGCAGCCGGCGAGTTGACACTCAGCTCAGCCTGGCCCTGCCCCGCCGGCAGCCACCAGGGAGCTTTTTCACTTTCCATCTGTGTCTACCCAATGTGCTGACGGCAGGGGCCTTTGGTGAGGACTGAAGGAAGGGGGGGGTGGGGGGTGGTTGTTGTTGCGATGTGATGCACCGCGTACCGCGTCTCGCCCGGCTCCTCAGCTATTGCACCGGAAAGCAGAAAAACAGCCCTAATGCCTCACCTCATTTCTCCACCGGCTCACTTAACATGGCTGCCACCACTATT
>JAGFZM010000004.1:481788-549134 GCA_017657215.1 Limnothrissa miodon | reverse complement strand
ATAACAGACAGAGGAAGAGAGAAAACAAACAAGACAGGAGGGGGAAAGAGAGAGAGACTCAGAAAGTCAGAAAGAGAGATAGAGAGCAAGAGAGAGAGAGAGAGTGAGAAAAGGGTGTTGATGAAGGAGTGAGTAAAAGGAAAACATGAATGGGAGAAGAGAAGTGGACAGACATTGATTTTACTAAAGGAATGGTCTGTCATCATAAAAGAGCAATGCGGTTGGCGAGCTCTAATCTGCGAACATCAGTGGATAACATCACAGGGGACAATGGAACAATGGCGGAAGACTGATTAGCCTTGAGGGCTTTTTCAATAGGGGCTCTGAAAAAGGAAGGTTTCACCAACTGCCAAAATCTTTCATAAGGATGACAAATAAAGAACATGCTACTGTATGCTAAACATGAACACTACCTTGAGTTAGTGCCCACTGCCCACCTATCATCAGACATATACTGCATAAATAAAGACATATACACACAAATACATAAATAAACACAAAAAACTATATACACACATGCTTACACTCACACATACAAAAATATATACATATGTACATATGCACATACATTAGATGCATACATACATACAAATATACAGTACTGGACGACACGGGCATTATATTTCACACAACAGATGAGCAACATAAGGATTTCATGGAAGTGGTTGATACAGGAAATGCTGATCTTTGGAGTGCCAACGTTAATGCCTTGCCTATTTGTTTACATATGTTTGTGTGTGTGACTCAGTGTCTGTCCATGGCTGTTAAGCTCCCATCATCAACACCTCAAAACCACAGTGCCACTGAGGCATTAAGGCCTATTCAGGAAGTGCCAAACAGACTAACAGAACAATCAATAAAATAAGAGTCTGTTAATAAAATTCCACAATGCCTCTAAAAACAACAAAAGGCCCATTCACATCAGCTCGGTCTAATTAGACAGTCAACGCTAGCTATTACAAGGACGGACAGACATTACCCAACGATCCAGTTATTAATGGCTCCTGTCAGCGTTTGAGCATCCAAATGAGGATTCTCAGTTCATCGCCCCACCGCCACGGCAGGCATCTCTTCACAACCCCATCCTCCTTCATAATCACCACCACCACCACCATCCCCATAACAAACGACAGACCATTAGCTGTTTTGTTAGTAATGACGGACCACTAACAAACAAAAGGCCATCAATAACAATCTGCGAAAAAAGAGGGAATATCTGTTTGTGGTGTCAATGGGTAAGAGACAGCTGAGTGATGTGACAAATGGCACCCAGCTCGCCATCACCACCCTTCACCCCTGCCAATAATGGGTGGAGGTGTTGGGTGGAGACCATTTCATTATTTTCTATTTCTGCTGATATCCTGATGGTGGAGGAAGAGGCTGTGTTAACTTTCTCCTCTCGTTCCGCGGAGTGTTGATGTGTTTGTGTATGCGCGTATGTCTGTGTTTGTGTGTGCGTGTCAGACTGTCTGTGTAGCGGATAATGTTATTAGCAGATTAGTGTTTACGCCAATAAATATCACCAAGCACAAACGCAGGCTGAGCGGGCTTAAGATGACGAAGCGGCTTGGTTCTGGCGCTTTGCAAGGACACAGACACCATTTCTTATATCAATTAAATCCAGTCACCCATGCTCTCTCTCTCTCTCTCTCTCTCTCTCTCTCTCTCTCTCTCTCTGTCTCGCTCTCTCTCACTCTTTCACACACTCATACACTGCCAGAGCATCTAAACTCCTGTCTCCCTCTCTGATATGTAGGCTAAGTGTTTTTTTTGTTGTTGTTGTTTTTTTTTTCCACCATAGCCCACTCTGGCTGATATTCAGCTTAAGCTGCGGGTAAATAGGCAGGCTGTTTACAGAGTCGGTTCCACTTACGCAAATCCCTGCCGTGTAAACAATACCGGAAGGCAAATAAATGACCGAAAACAGAGAGACAGGGAGATGGGCTCCGCTACACTTTATCCACACGCGGTCCAGTAAACGGATTGACGCAACATGAATTCACACACACACACACACACACACACTGTAAAACATACACACTTTCAGTGCAGTAGTAGAGAGAGGGAGTGGGAGAGACTGTGGGCTTTTTAATGTTCTATTGGATCATCTGTGCATAATAGGGTCAGCATATCACAGAACATTTAACTTCACAATGGTGAGCCCACTGGGTCTCTAATTATGCCATTATGCAATAAAAGGGGCCTAGTAATGGATGACTGGGGCGAGCAGCCACTCTGAATGATGCAGTCTAATTCAGACAGATTCAAACAATGTCAGGGTATGGGATAACACACTGGAGAGTAATGTGCTTGCACACGAGTACACATTATCCAGTGCAGAATTTGTACAGATTAGAATTGATTATGAACATATGAATTGCATCTTTTCTTTTCTAATGAGGATAACTCTACTGTAATGTAATGTTTTGTTAAGATACAGTAGGATAATAGGACAGCATACCTAGGAATCTTCAAATGGGCTTTGTATGACTCTTTGTGGTGTAACCAAAAGCACTCCACTTAGCTCCAGCTAAAACTATAGTACTAAGAAATCCAGTGTGATTTAGCCTATGGGCATGTTGCTCAAGGTCATGGGAAGTTGTAGGAAAAAGAATGGGAAAATGTAATACAACACATACACACTGTAACAAAATGAAAAGCTATTACAACTTAAAACTTTTGAGTTTACACAACACAAAAACGAACATTTCTAGGTTTTTAAAAACATGTTTTTCGTGTTGTATAAGCTCAAAAATTCTGTGCATCAAGTTGCCTTGAATTCTTAAAGGCACAATGTGTAGCATTTTTAGTTGTTCTAATCTAAGTCTATGTTACCCCTTCACAAAGATGTGCTTTTTCATAAATATTTACCACCACCATTAACTTATTCTAAATGGTCGATTTACTAGGTTTGAATGGCTGGCGTCGCTACATAGGCATTCACCATCTTGAAATACATTAGCAGGTTTAGTAGCATGCCGTAGCTGTAATACATACTTTGAACTGCGTGGCGCAAGGCTAAATAGTAGGTTTGCGACATTTCTACACATTGGACCTTTAAGTTGTCATAGCTTTTAGTTTTATACAGTGCATATATGCAGAGAACTGGTAGTCAGGCTAAAGCCGTCTAGTGCTTCTGATCAGTTGAAACAGTTTGAAAGTGTCTGATGCATCAGGCTAATTGAATGGGGCACAGAAACCTACTTTCAGTTTCGTTTTCCTATGCCCCTTTCATTTGAGGCAGCTGATTCGCTGTTTTAACAATGCTGTGTACATTTTTATGCTGTGTACATTCTTACAGAATGCACTTTGGGACCTCAAACAACATGGCTATTGATTCGCACCATCTTTCTCCTTCAAACGCTACCACTGCTGAAGGTAATGTTGTGAAATGTCTCTGAGCTACACAGTTGACATACACAGGTAATTTTCAGTTCTTCAGACTACGTTGAGATGAGTAACACAGAGAGCTCTTCCAATGCCTGCTTTCAGTGGAAGAGGTGATTATAAATGTGTCACTCTGCACTAACCTCTACCAACACACTCACGCATTTGTTTTCCACTTGTCTATGAGGAAATGAGGAATGGCAGGTATGCAAAGCTCTCAGGACACAACAGTGAACTGGCACGCAATTTACAATGTGTTATCACCGGCGCCTTAAATCACAGTGTTAAACCCCACTTCCTTGACAACACCCGCACAACCGGATGAAAACAATAAGCTGATCAGGGGACGCATAACAGCTTGGAAGACGTCCTGCAGTCTGCAAACCAATGCGATGCAAAAACGAGCATATAAAACGATCGAGGAAGGCAACACGCAGACTGCAAAGCAAATGCTGTGTCAACGGCACAGAAAAGATGGAGTCGGCATGGATTTTGCAGGGGACTAATAGGAGAGGCGTCCCCAAATAATGGGCCATTGTTTATGGATCCCGCCGGCGAGGCGGAAGCGTGCTGTGAGACGCGATGAGAGCGGATGGGGCGAGGCGGCGGTCGCGAGGCGCGTCATCCGAATGCATGTTCACAAGCGCGCGGGGGCCTCGGCTCATGGAGCCTCACGGAGCAGTAAATCAGCTGCTCGCCACAAACGCACACAAATATACTCACATACACACAAACAATACATACACTGACGCACATACAAATACATGGACACACACATAAACAAAACACACCAACACACTAGCACACAAATACACGGGCATGCAGACAAACAATAAAAACTCACACACACACAGTAAGCACACTGAAACACACATACACACACATGCTAGCACACAAACACAAACATACACATAAACACACACAAACACACTAGCACCTACACACATACACACACACACAAACACACTAGCACCTACACACATACACACACACACACTAGCACGCAAATAAACAGACACACAAACACACTAGCACATACACACACACACACACACACACTAGCATGCAAATAAACAGACACACAAACACACCACAAACTCTGCTTCCACTGTCTACTCCACCCGCGAAATAAATAAGAATTCCTGTCAGGAGGGCTCTTTTTGCTCCAGTTAGACAGGTCTGCCTCATCACTCCTGATGCGATGTAAGTGCACTACAGTTCAGACACGGATAGGCTCTGAGGAATTTTATGGAATGGGATGTGGCGTTGTGAAAAAAGAGCAAGAATAAATGGAAAATCAGGGATAGTATTGGTAATGCCACGATAGGGCGTATAATATGTGCAACACCTTAACAGCCATCTTGTATCAAACGCCTGTAGCTTACCTGATTTACAGCAGACGGCCATTATGCTACGCATTACGTCTTATACAGTCCGTGTGTGATCACTGTGTGTTGATACTGTGCAGCATTTCAAGGCAATATATAGCTTAATGTATCTATTCATCATTAGCTTGGCCAGGTATTGACAGAGCTTTCTGAACGCTTGATTGATTAAGTATTAAGGCATCAAGAACCGTTGCCATCGATACCAATTGATCACTTTTGTGTCATTGGAGGAGGAAAAATCAGGAGGTGGCTCGATAAGAGCTGCCCGGATCCCCTGACAAATCGCCGTCGGCAACCAGGGAGCCACCCGCTCTGAGGATGCTTTGTCCTCATCTGGGCGGCGCTCTATAAATGGTGGCCGATCGTTTAATCACTCCTCAATGAGGAGGCATTTACTCTGTGCTGTCCTTCAATAAAAATTAAGCGCACCCATAAAAAAATGCACAAAGCCTGAGTAGGAAGAAAGGAAGGAGTTTAAAAAAAAACATCTTGTACATCTAGACACCACCACCACCACCTCAACCACACCCACACTGAATATTTCATGGTGTCGAAACGGCCCTGACATTTGTAGATGACTGAGAGCGTTATGGAGGAAGTAAAGCGCTGATGAGAGAGGACCACTGTCATAAAGGTTACTGAATCGAAAATGGGCCTCTCCATCTTTTTTCTGATAAAGGCGGCACATGCTGTAAACACGACAAATAGCAGTCTGGGTGTCCAGTGTGTGTGTGTGTGTGTGTGTGTGCGCTGCTTTTTCTCCTCTAGGGAATCTAACTCGCATTAATCACAGAATCACCGGGCCATGCTTAATTGTGGGTTGTATATCACACAGATTTCAGGGCCGAAATGGAAGCCAAGTCATTATCGGCGTCTCATAACGTCAAGTGGAGCCCATTTGCAGGGGCCTCCTCTTCGACAGTGGCAGGTGCAAATTAGAGGAGGTGGGCTTTCGTTCGGAAGTGCCACATGACAAACGGTCACGTGTAGCTTATGGTCATAAAAGCTAATCTAACATCAGTTAACATGGGATGACCAGACGACCTGGGTTTGACTGTGACAATCCCAGTTTTGACTTGCTAATCCCAAATACCCAAAAATATCTGATGGGACACTAATACGCTGTGTTTTATAACATCCACCGAAAACATATACGATGCACTACATCAAATACACAACTCTGTTGCACATTGCCACCTCACGCTCAAATGTTACCTGTTTATCTCCTGTTATGTGTGCAGTGGTAGTCATCAGTTTCCATCACAAAGATTGGTGCAGAATTCCATTTCTCAAAGATCACTAGATTAGATTAGATTCAACTTTATTGTCATTACACATGTATGAATACAGAGTAACAAAAAGCAGTTTAGCATCTAATTAGAAGTGCAAAGAGCAGCAAGTGCAAAATATCTCTCGAACGACAACACGGGGGCTGTAATAACTCAAACCTGAGTGGGGTACTCAAACAAACGTTACCGATAGGGGGATCTGAAATTAAACATAACAAACAACAACAAACCAATTGGCAACAAGATGGGGTGGGAGTTAATGCGTGTTGTCTACCATCTTTATTGTATAACGGTACCATCTATACTGTCAGTCTTCTCTCATTAGGAGCAAGAAAGCAGTCACTTGAAAAAGTTATGCTGACTATGACTGCTAGATCCTGACACAAACAGCAAAACGCTCCTTTGCTGAATTCAACGTCTGAATGTTTGAATGTCAGAAAAAAAAGAGAAAAAAAAGAGAAATGGACGGGGTGGCTAGAGAGGAACTCCTTTCAAGTGCATTATTAAAACCAATACATCAAATGCGAGAGGCAGGAGGCAATTAACGAGGTCCTCACAAACCATAAATCAGCCACGGTGCAAACGGCTCTACCTGTTCTGTGTGGTGGTGGCAAGCGGCAAACAAATTCCACACTGGGGTGAGTGAGAGGAGCTGCTAGTGGAGTATGAGTAAGCCTTGTGGGCTTGGTAATTGTCTTTCGGCAACTACGCATGCACACCCAAACACATGTGCACACACACACACACTTAGACACAGGCCTATACACAAATCTTTTTCCCACTCTTAACATGCAAGTTACAGTAAGCTCACACACATACACACTAATATTTGCATATACAAATACACACAGACACACACACATATACAAAAAAAGTTTTTGTCACTTGTTAGACTGTAAAAGGGCCTTTTATGACGATTTAAAAGAGAAAGAGTCTTGAAGCTCCCCGTGAGAGCTGAGAGAAACACAATAAAAGCTGCCCAAGTAAAACCCATCTGTTTACAAACTTTGTCAGGCAGTAAATCAAGCGGAGATATACAAGCCCATTAATCTCAGTCGCAGATCTCGCCACTGATGTTTTCTCCATTGTTTTTACAAGACGACTGCCAGGCACAACAACAGTTACCTGTTAATGACTGTTGCAGATCAGCATACACACTATCAATAGAAGACCCCAAACAAAGACCTGACACTTTAATAATTTGCTCACTAGTTTTGTCCCACTCCTACAATGCAACTTCGGCTTCTTTTCGAAAATCGTCTCAAGTATGGCAATAGCAATTGTTTTTTTGTTTTGTTTTGTTTTGTTTGTGTTTTGTTTTTTACTTTAATGAAACTGTAGCATTCTTTTTTTTCTAAAAGTTGTTTTAATACTAGTTTATCAAATTACTACTTGTTGAATTCCTTTCTACATCATGGGAGTTCTATTCCTGCTTTGTATTTGTGAGTGATGAAGATAACAATCTAACAGAAAAGATTGTTTACTACAGGCAAATATCAGTCTGCATTCCTGGTCTGCAACAAAAAGCCTACACTATCATTACTGCAACAAGGCATTTAAAACCTCCAAATATCGTTCAAGTTGGGGCAGTCTTGCATCGCCACAACACAAGTGTCATGTGCTTTGCCTTAAACCGAGTGTGGGTTTATTGGGTGGGGCAGGTCAGGCCTCTGTCTCAGGCCTGGGTTCTCTTAAAGGTGTCTCCCTTACATTAGCATGGGTCAAGAGTTCATGCCCGGACCGTAAAAACGCCCCAACCTGGGATCTGAACTTCTGACCCTTCTGAGCAAGCAAAGTGGGAAGAGTGTGTGTGTGTGTGTGTGTGTGTGTGTGTGTAGGGGGTTGCCTTCCACTCACACATACAAACACACACACACATTCACAGACAGTAGCTGCATTTGCAACTGCAAGCCACCCCCTACCCGTGCCAGCACAGCAGAAAACGAGCCATTCCCCCGATAACATCTTACTTCAAGAGAGATACTCACTCATCTTCTTTTGTACTCAGGGGGATTGTCACACACACACGCACACACACACACAAACACACACACAATCCCCTCCCTTCCCTAACACAACCGCTACCATAAATCATGTTAATTGGTTCCCTGATAAAATGTCTGGTAGGCTCAGCTTTGTCGCTGTGGCACTAGAACACCCGACACGGCAGCAATACTTTGTAATTTTAGTTACTGTTTAATCCTGCCTCTCTCTCACTCACACACACACACACACACACACACGCACACACGCAGAGTCTATCTTGCTTTGTCTCTTAGTGTCTTTAAAAACCCTTACACCCCAACCCCCACCCCCAAATCCAACTCAACAGCTTGTGTGTGTTTGTTCACCTTTTCAACCCCACCATCGGGAGGGTTAAAGAAAGGGCTAGCGGTTATAAAAATGTCTGTCAGGTTTTCTAGGTCAGCACAGCACACAATGCTGTCAGAACAGATGTGTAGCTGAGAGCACAAGGTGTTTTTGCAAGCGATATCCAGCGGCGAAACTTGAACAAATAGATTGTCATTGTTCGGTTGAGTACATGCATTGAAGGGAAGTTGCGTACATACACTCACACACACACAAACACACACGCACACACACACACTAATGACTTTGACGGCACCAAGAAAAAAAATAAGTTCAAAGATGTTCCGCTACTATTGTTCTTAACATAGCATTGTGAAGTGGTCCATCACAAAGGAGGCAAAGAATGATGAGTTACCCTGTTTACCCAAATACAGGGTTATTAATTAGTTATAGATTTCATTTACTGAGGAAATACTTTTATTTACAGTTAAATGTTGTTAAAATCCTTGACATGCAAAGTTTTAAGGAAGCTTTCTCGAAAGTACTTTGATTTATAACAGATGATAAAATCTATGTGTGCTGCAGTTTGGAATCGATTCATCAAAGTGTGTTTTGTTTTGCGGGAAACATTGAAAGTGATTCTGATTATTGTTGACACTGAGCACAAACACACAGTTCTCTTTCGTTTCGAAGCCGAAACGTACGAGTGGATGATGCCTATCATCTCCTGCTTTTCTGAAGTCATTTTAAACCAACCCTTTGAAAAAAGGGCAGTAAGCGCACTGACGCGCGCAGGCAACTACTTAGACAGCCCTGCGTGACGTCAGAAAGTCTATATATTGACTGCGCTTACGCTTCAGGTCCTCTTTGCCTTTTTCACCTCGCTACTGCGTGTGTATTTCTGATTGTCTCCGTTTGCCTTTGCAAATATTCTAAACCGACGGCTTTTTTCAAAGCTCTTCGAGGGATTTCCCGTCTTGCTCAAAGTGCTCACGCCGGTCCCTGACTTCTGGTACCACGAGACGCAAGATGGCTACTCGCCGATGCGATCTCCGACCGCCATGCCGTCTGTTTCATCTGCATGGGGAGCGAGCATGCTATGCTCGCCTTTTCGCGACCAGATCTCTGCTCGGCTTGCGAACGCCTCTCCCCTACAGCTATCGCCAACAGAGCGGCATTCTTCGTGGGTTCCACTGGCGTTTCGGGGGCAGGTTCTTCCCCCGCTGGCGTTAGGGGTATTGTTCCCCACCAGTCTCTCGATGTTTCCCCGGCGTCTCCGCACCCGGTTGGGCTCATCGATCGAGCTTCAGTGGCTAATCGACCGTCGGTTAGCTTCTCAGCGGCTAGCTTGCTACCAGCTAGCCAGCTAACCGAGGCCCACTAGGCTAGTCCTACTAGCTCCATTGGCGCGCTCTTCGCCCGCGCGGCTACCACGCCGCCTCAAGGCGACACCGATGACGAGCCAGTTATCGAAGCTGTGGATGAGGAGGAGATGTCCTCCTTCCTCTCTGCTCACGGCGCCACCGTCGAGGATATGCCTCCGGCTGTCAAGACCCACGCCGCTCAGCTAGCTTCCGAGCTAGCTTCTCTGGCTACTCAGGCGGCTAACAGGCTAGGCCTGCCTCCGCCTCAGCGCTATCCGGAAGGGCGTTTCGACCCCTTCTCCGGTGCGCTGCCCTCTCCAGATGCTCTCCCCCTCCCCGCTCACCCCACGGTTGTGGCCGATGCGCAGGGCTCCTGGGAGGCTCCCTACGCCGCCATTGCCCCTATCCAGGGACACGCGGCGTTTTACGCGATGGACAAGGCGGGCGCCATTGGCCTCTTGCAGCTCCCTCGCGTTGAGGATGCGGTCGCTGGTTGCCTTGCACCAGCCTCTGCTGCCACCTGGACATCGCCTCCCGGGCTCCCCTCCAAGCCGTGTCAACGCACGGAGAAGCTCGCTTCCAAGACCTTCATTTGCACAGGCCAGGCGATAAGGGCGCTAAACACCGCCTTTCTCCTCTCCTCCTTGGCGGAGGAACTGGTGGCTGAGCTGGCTACGCAGCACTCAGAGCTGACCGTCCATCAGCTCCGCAGAATTACCGCCCTCACCTCACTGGCTATTCGGGCGGCCATTAAAGCCGACGGGCACTCCCTTGACTCACTGGTCGTCTTAGACAGGCATCTCTGGCTAAACCTCTCCTCCATGCCGGAGAAGGAGAAGAAGCATCTGCTGAATGCTCCTATCTCCGCTGATGCACTGTTTGGCCAGGCGCTGGAGCTACAGCGCGATCGCTTGGAAAAGACGAAGTCAGCGGCTCAGGCCCTGCAACCCGTGCTTCCCAAGCGTGCCCCGCCTCAACAGACCGCTCCCGCTGCTCCTCAGACGCGTGCTCGTACGCCTCAAAGGACGCAAAAGAAGAAGGCGGACGCGCCCAAAGCCGCGCCACAGCCGGCTGCCCACTTGGCAACGCAACCCACTTGGCAACGCTCCCGCTCTCGCGGGCGCCCAGTTCCCGCCAACCGCCCGGTTAGCCGGGAGCGGCGTAAGAGGCCACAGCGACCCTGATGGGGTCGCGTGTGCGCGGCAGAGCATGTCATGCGATCGCCATCCATTGACTACTACACCTCTGTGTGCTCTCAAAGGCCCGGGTCCTCGCTCTGCAGTCCCCAGCTCGGAGCGTTCTCCCCCGCTTCGGCGGTCCTCTCTGATCTCACCCCCTCACGGGGCGCTGAGTTTGCCTTGTTCACAAGCACTCCGCACACACGCTACAGCCCCTCTGGGGCAATGTTTGAAAATGAGCCCCGGCCCAGGCCGGAGGACGATCTCTGTTATGTCAGCGCTATCGCGCACTGGGGCACCGGTACGGTCTCTGGCGCGCGTTCAGCTGACACACGCCCCGCGCTCTGCGCCCCGCGTTTCGACACACCTAGACGCCGCCCACGTGGCGCCGAGGCCTCCACTTGTGCTACGTTCTCCACGTCCTCTGTCCCCCTCGCCTTCGGGCAGTGGGCATGCGACGTCTCTGAATCGTTCACAAGCAGCGCTACCGCGCACTGGGGCACCCACACGGTCTCCGACGCGTGTTCAGCTGACACACGCTCCGCGCTATGCACCTCGCGTGATGACTCGCCTCTACGGCGCCCAGGTGGCTCCGAGGCCTCTACTAGTGTCGCCGCCTCCGCGTTCGCTGTCCCTTTCGCCTCTGGGCAGTGGACATGCGACGCTTCGGAGTCGTTCACGGTCGAGAAGTCCCCCCCGTCCTCTCTCGCCGCTTCTGTCGGTCGATTCCTCGCCCAGATACGCGCAGAACTGTCTGCTAAGTCTGACACGTCTGCCCTTGGCCAGACGGGTAGCTTCTCCCCCTTCTTCGAGGTCGTCGCCGATACGCACTCCGAGTCGGCTGCCCCACGGGGCGTCGCAGGTGCAGTGCGCGGCTCATCGACCCCCTACGTCGCTGACACGCGCTCCAGGTCGGCCGCCCTACGGGGTGTCGCAGGTGCAGTGCACGGCTCATCGACCACCTACGTCGCTGACACGCGCTCCAGGTCGGCCGCCCTACGGGGTGTCGCAGGCGAAGCGCACAGCTCACCGACATCGGATTTCGCTGTCGTGCGCGCTGAGTCGGCCGCCCCACCGGGCGTCGCGAGTACTGCGCACGGCCTCTCAGTCACGCGTGAGCGCCCAACGGTCTCACACACGGCTAACTGGCCCTCAGCCCCCGCACACTGTCGGGTCTCTGGTCTGTCAGTCGGACGCTCTTCGGCTTCGCGGACAGCCTCAGTCTTTGACCTCGGCCCCCCTAGTGCCACTTCGTTTGTCCTTGCTGCCTCCTCATGCCGCCGCTCTGCTCCGGCAGAATTGGGCGATGTGCACAACGTTGCGTTGGGTCCTATCAACAGTGTTGAGGGGCTATCAACTGCAGTTCAGGTGGCCACCCCCGCCCTACAGAGGTGTCATGGAGTCAGTGGTGCCCCCCACCAGGGCCCCTGCGCTCAGACAAGAGCTTTGCGATCTCCTGAGAAAGGGCGCTATTCAGCGCGTGGATCCGACGCTGGCGCGCGCAGGTCGCTACAGTACGTACTTCCTGGTGCCCAAGAAGTCGGGCGCTTTTCGTCCTATCCTAGACCTCAGAGCGCTCAATGCTTCGCTCAAACCTCTCACTTTTCGCATGCTCACGGGGCGAATGGTGGCGGAGTCGGTCCGCCAGGGGGACTACATGGTCACCATAGACCTTCAGGACGCCTATTTTCACATAGGCATAGTTCCGAGGCACAGGCGTTTTCTACGCTTCGCCTTCGAGGGCAGCGCGTACGAGTACGCAGCCCTCCCTTTCGGTCTATCTCTAGCACCTCGGTGCTTCACGAAGTGCGTGGAGGCGGCGATCGCTCCTCTACGCGCTCAGGGGATCAGACTCCTCAATTACTTGGACGACTGGATGCTGCTGGCTGGTTCCAGACAGCTCCTAACGTCACAGACCCACGTGGTCTTGCGTCACCTGCACAGTCTGGGTTTCCTAGTGAACCTAGGCAGTGCATGCTCTCTCCCTCCCAGGAGGTCGAGTTCTTGGGCGTGAGGCTGAACTCACACTCGATGAGAGCGACGCTCACACCAAAGAGGCTTCAGGACGTCAGGGCGTGTCTACGCCATTTCAGACTCGGTGCCTGCGTTTCGGCCAGGCTGTGTCTCAGACTGACGGGCCTCCTATGCGCCGCAGGCGGCGCTGTCCCACTCGGCCTCTTACACTTACGCCCGCTGCAGCTCGCCTTAGCGGAGCTAGGTGTATCCTCCAGGTCGAACCCCGCCCGTCGGATTTTAGTGTCCAGACGCAGTGGCTAGTGGCTAGTAGTGGCTAGCCCTCGCGCATTGGCGCAGGCCGTCCTCCTTCACCGGAGGCGGCGCCTTGGGTGCTATAGCCAGACGCATGACGGTGACCACCGATGCGTCCAAAACAGGCTGCCAGGCCCGCCAGGGGGATATGGGGCACAGCCTCCAGGAGATTACACATCAATGTGTTGGAACTCCTTGCTGTCTTCTGCGCTCTGAAGGAGTTTCTCCCTCTTCTCAGAGGAGAACACGTTCTTGTACGTACAGACAACACCACTGTTGTGGCGTATATCAATCGCCAGGGCGGCACGCGCTCTCCGGACCTGTTTCGCCTGGCGTACAAGCTGCTCACCTGGGCCTCTCGCCACTTCCTGTCGATCAGGGCGGCGCACTTGCCAGGTGTTTGCAACACAGGCGCGGACCTCCTCTCCAGGGGTGTTCCGCGTGCAACCGACTGGCGCCTCTGCCCAGCCGTGGTGCACAGCCTTTGGTCCCGCTTCGGGCGGGCACGAGTCGATCTGTTCGCCTCGAGAGAGAACGCTCATTGCCCAGCGTGGTTTTCGCTGGAACGAGATGCGCCGCTAGGGTCAGATGCGCTGGCACACCCGTGGCCGCGCGGTCTGCTCTACGCTTTTCCCCCCCTTCCTCTGATGCGTCAGGTGTTGGCCAGGATCAGAGCGGGGGCGCACAGGGTGATTCTGATCGCCCCCAATTGGCCATCTCAGAGCTGGTTCTCAGATCTGGTCTCACTGTTAGACGGCCAGCCGTGGACTCTCCCTCTGAGGAGAGACCTCCTGTCGCAGGCTCACGGGTCGCTGTGGCACCCCAAGCCGGAAGCGTGGAGACTGACGGCTTGGCCCCTGAACGGGCGCGTCTCCTAGAGAGCGGCCTGTCAGAGGCAGTGATAGAGACCGTCCAGGCTGCTAGAGCTACGTCCACTAGGTCGTTGTATACACTGAAGTGGCGCGTATTCAGCACGTGGTGCAGAGACAGAGGCTGTGATCCTCTAGTCTGCCCTATTGGCAAGGTGCTTGCTTTTCTGCAGCACCTATTTGATCAGGGTCTTACACCCTCTACTTTGAAGGTGTACCTCGCAGCCATCTCAGCTTGCCATGTTGGCTATGCTGGCGTTTCCCCAGGCGCTCACCCCCTTGCGTCGCGCTTCATGAAGGGCATCAGACGGCTCCGCCCCTCTGCCTCCCCTTCGGTCCCTACTTGGGACCTGGCCACCGTCCTACGTGGACTGGCCCTCACGCCCTTTGACCCTCTGTCGAGTGCCAGTCTAAAGATGCTTTCCCTTAAGACTGCGCTTCTGCTCGCCCTGGTCTCGGTGAAGCGCGTCAGCGATCTGACTGCCTTGTCGGTCAGTCCTAACTGTCTTGAGTTCACGCAAGGTGACGCGCGGGTCACGCTGCGGCCGAATCCCTTTTCTCGCCCGAAAGTGCTGTCTACTGACCCTCGTTCGAGGGTCATTGAGCTCGCAGCCCTTCCTGAGACGGGCAGTTCTGTGCCCGTTACTCTGTGCCCAGTCAGAGCGCTTCGTGCCTACTTGACGCGTACGCAGAGCATCAGGAAGACGAACCAGTTGTTCGTCTGCCATGGCGAGCGTGCCAAGGGTCAGGCCTTGTCTACCCAACGCATGTCGCATTGGCTTACAGAAGCCATACGTCTGGCATATGAGGCGGCGGGTGTTCCTCCGCCTGTTCATGTCAAGGCGCACTCCACCCGTGGAGTGGCGGCTTCTTGGGCCTTCTGGAAGGGTGTCCCCCTGAAGGATATCTGCTTGAGCGCTTCGTGGGCCTCAGGCAACACCTTCGCGCGTTTTTACGCATTGGACGTCACCAGGCCGGGTGTAGCAGAGAGTGTTCTCTCTGGGCCCGGCGGCGGTCCCATGGATCCTCCCACCTCGGGCTCCTCGGTGTAGGGCTCTTGAGGCTTGGTTGTAGTGATCCACTCGTACGTTTCGGCTTCGAAACGAAAGAGAACGTTACGGATACTAACGTATCCTCGGTTCTCTGAGTGAGAAGCCGAAACGTACGCTTCGGGCCTCAATCACCGACGCTGGCGAGCTTGGCAAAGAGGACCTGAAGCGTAAGCGCAGTCAATATATAGACTTTCTGACGTCACGCAGGGCTGTCTAAGTAGTTGCCTGCGTGCGTCAGTGCGCTTACTGCCCTTTTTTCAAAGGGTTGGTTTAAAATGACTTCAGAAAAGCAGGAGATGATAGGCATCATCCACTCGTACGTTTCGGCTTCTCACTCAGAGAACCGAGGATACGTTAGTATCCGTAACGACATACACACTCATATCCTACGCTTTAAACATCACCTGTCCAACAGACCTCACACACACTCTCGCACACACACTCTCTCTATTTCACACACACACAAATGTGCACACAGATACACACACACACACACACAGATGCACATACCCTATGTCCTGACTATCACCTGTCAGACAGACCTCACACACACTTACATTCACTCTCTCTCTTTTTCACACACACACACACACACACACACACACACAGTGATTTGCCTGTCAGATTAATGGCAAGAATAAGTCCTACAGGGTGCTCCTGGGTGGCAAGAAAAAAGCCAGACATTATAGGATTAAAGATATTTGCAAGCTCATTGGAGCGCGGAAACCTCAAGTTGATCAGACGTCGTCAGCGAGATTCCTATCTCACAGAGCGCACAGACAACAAGGGAGAGCACCACAAGGTTGGTGTCAGCAGTCCCAGCGCTCTCTCTCTCTCTTGCTCTGTCTCTCTCTCTATCTCTCTCGCTCTGTCTCTCTCTCTCTCTCTCTCTCTCTCTCTCTCTCTCTAGTGGGATGAATTTAAATAGAGTGTGGAGCAAAGTCTGCATAAAAGAAAATAAAGATCACCAGGTTCTGGAGTCAGTTGTTTATTATTCTACAGGCGGCCGTACACTGCAGAATTGTCGAGGCCCAAGTGAACAGAAACTGCGAGGGTAGCATTTGGTGCAGACTCTTCAGTTTTTGTCCCGTGCTGAGATATTAGGTGAGACAAGACATGCATATGGTCACACAATCTTTGCAAACAGCTGCACAATTTCACCATTATTCCCCCTTCCAAAAAAAAAGAATGCCAAAGGCTGTATTACACACACACAGTGCAAAGCCCCAAGCAGCAGCCATAGCAGTTGTTTTGAACCCCACCACCAGGTTGCTCTCACCTGTTCCGACAGCTCGTTAGAACGGAGCTACCCCGCTCGTGTTGTTGACATGCACCAGCTTTTGCGACCAAAAACGACAGAAAGCGAAAATAAGCCGCCAGCCTCCATTACGACGGCCCCCTTCTCGCAAGCCCACCTCTCGCTCGGGCGTTGACCAGACAACTCGACAGCTAATTAACGGTGTTATTTTCGCCCCGTTTGGGGTTGAGGGAGGGGCACACACTGTGGCAGCAGCCAGCCAGCAAGCTTTCTGGGGGCTGAGGGAGAATCATAGGAGTTGAAGTGTTCACGAGTGTGTGAGCGTGAGAAGGTTAGGGCTAGAAGGGTGGCTGTGTATGTGGGGGGGGGGGGGGGGGGGGGGGTAAATGCTTATGTGGGGATGTGTGTTTGTGTGTGTGTGTGTGTGTGGAAGGGAGTGGGGGTCTGGGGGTAAGTGCTTATTGGGGGAATGTGTGTGTGTGGGGGGGTGGTAGTGGATATGCAGAGGGGACTGCTTGGGTAGCCTCATTCTGCTGCCGTTGATTTCGGAGGGGGTGAAACTTTGGGGGCGGGGGGTGGGTGGGGGGCGCTGGTACGGGAGGGGAGGGGGTGTGATGATTAATGTGCGCACAGGCAATGGAGAGAAAGGTCAGTCCGGGGGATTGAGGCAGTGCAGCAACAGAGGGAGTAATTAAGACACCCGTGTTTGGATGATTAATACGCGCCTTGCCCGGCCCGGGCCGCCGGCGCTGCACTGTAAACAAGACGCAACCAGATGGTTTGCATGTTTCCCACCAAGCTGACGAGCATTTGTTATGGTTGCCCAAGCAACTCAGACAGAGGACACTGGAGCGTATGAAGGGGGTTTGGTGGACACATAGTAATTCACGGACCATTCCCTTCACTGTCCGCACTACACCCTTAAACTGAATTCACTTCCTCCTTAAACAGTGAGGCATTGACATGCTATAATATAATGTGTTTCTGTCTATATGGACCCATAGTACATGTCAGCTCTTCACTGTAGTTCACTGTAGATCTAAGGTATACTTTAGGTATACCTATCATATGTCTGTCTATATGCATTCATTCTCAGGTCATCAAAAAAACAGTTTATCGGGAAGCATGACAAACGACACAAATGTTTCACCCTAGGTCATCTTCTGTGGTCTTTTGGAAGATGGCTTAGGATTTATCTTGTCTGTCATGTTTCCTAATAAACTGGCTTAAGAACTGTATTTCGAGAGTGCCGTTTTCACAGACAAAATGGAATCACCCCCTTCCCACGCTACCAAAACCTTCACTTATACAAACAGAGTTGAGTGCACTTTTCCATAAAAATGGTTAATGCTTATTCACCTTACAGTCAATTCTGAGCCTTTAGCGGAATTCAGCTCCTTTGTACATCGTCAGCTATTGCTATGATCACATCCCTCATGTCATTTTGTCTATACAGACATGCATGACTCTATTTGGTCATGTGTAATGCATGTTCTGTCACTACTTGTACATGTGACAGCTACACAGTGAGTATGTAATTGGCTAGAGTAGCTGAGTAGCTGTAATTGGATATAGCTCATTTCTATTTTTGACGTGACATTAGAACTGTACATTTGTGTGCAAGTGCACTGTATATACAGTCAAGTCACTCAGTATTATCTTGCACGTGTGTAGGTCAGCCCGGTGGTAATTTGTATGGATGGGTGTTGTGATGCTCTCTGTACAGAGACTTAACTGTCTGAGCCAGTCGAGTTTTTACGCCCCTGTGATCCTTGCAGTCAGTGATGACATATAATGGTAGCTGTCAACGCGATCACTTTCACACAAAGCTCAGGGGAGCGAATGGTGTGGGTGGAATCAGGAGAGAGAGAGAGAGAGAGAGAGGGAGGGAAAGAGAGAGGGGTTAGAGAGAGAGTAAAGAAAAATGACAACAAAGTTCTCTTCAGCTTTTATCTTCTTGCCATCATCTCCCTTTCTCTCTCTCTCTCTCTCTCTCTCTCTCTCTCTCTCACTCTCTCTCTCAGGGCAGCCATGTGACTGACGTTATACAGTGGGCTGGGGCGTTCGGGCTGCCTTGCAGGCGAGGTAGGGAGACAGGTGTCAGAACGGTCCAGGGAGCAAAGCCTAACAGGCCCTAATCGGCCGTGTTGTTCCTCTGCAGTCCACGTCGACTCCGTGACTCCGCGCTCACCATGAGAAACAATTACAGCGGTTTGAAGTGGAGCGCGCACTAACGCACCTGTCTCTTCCTATGAGCGTAAAAACTTAAATGGAGGAACACAGCAAAGAGGGAAGGAAAAAGAGAGAGAGAGAGAGAGAGAGACAGAGAGAGAGAGAAGGAAAGAAAAAGAAAGACCCAACGAAAGAGACAATGCGCCTGGCATCCCAAGGACGAGAGCTGGCCGGGTTTTCTCTTCGGCATTCCGCCACGATAGGGGACATGCAGCTATACATTCCGAGGCTGGTGTGCTCATCCATGCGAATGAACAGAACACATTAGAACATGGTTCTGTTTGATGTCGGTTCCTTTTTATCTCTTCTTAGTAAAACAGGTAGAAAGGTGTATGAAAAAAATGAGCATGAATAGTGTTTTACGGGTAATGATGTGTGACAAGCATGTTGGCTTCAGTGCTATGCTCTATGACAGTGAACAAAGGATGGGAGGACAGGAATAAAGAGAAAGAGAGGGAGTGAAAGAAAGGGAGGGGTAGACAGAGAGAGAGAGAGAAAGAAAAAAAAGATATTTTACAATTGAATGTGGAATGGAGGGCTTCACAGAACTAAATCTAAGGGTGGCAGGCACACCCATTGGGACAGAAAGGCTAACAAATGGATGGGCTGGTTGGGGTGAGCAAAGTGGGTTGGTTCGGGGTGGGTGGAGAGAAGGGGGTGGAGGATGGCGAGAGGGAGGGGGGCTGAATATGCAAGCTTCAAAGGCAGACTGACAGCCCAGGAACCACACAGTCATGTATTGAAATAATAGCTGACAAAGGCCCTCAGTGTTCTAGTCAGAGTAATGCTCGCTGGCACTCAAAGAGGCACGGCGCACCACGCAGTGGTTTGGAAGAAAAAAATAATAAAATAAAAAAAAGGCCCACTCACCACGATAAGGAGCTCAGTGCTCTGGAGGAGAGAGCATGAGGACAGGCCCACTGGTGCAGTTGACAAGCCGGGGGGTTCAACAACATGGAAGGGGATGATGGGAGAGAGACCAGGCGGGGATGGGTGAGGCCTGCTTGTCAGCCAATGGAGGGCCACAGTTTCTTTGGAGAGACATTTGTGACAGCTAGCAGGTTGTGTGTGTGTGTGTGGGGGGGGGGGGGGGGTCTATCTGTCTGACACAAAAACAGAAAAAAAAGAGTGGTTTTGCATATAGGGAGAATCTGAAGAATACATTATGTCATGGAGGAGAATTCATGAATTAGCCAGCATCAATACTGATCTACTCTGTGATAACTTTAACTTGATAATGTTTTTTTATATATGATAATTCTACACTTCACAATGTGCAATAAATTTACATGTAGTGTCGATAAAGAAATTACTCTATAAGTACTTCGTCACAAACCAAAAAAAATCTTCACAAATTAGGCATTAGGTCTGTCTCTGGCAGTACTGCAATATGAAACCAATAATATAATGTGTAATATAATATAATATAATAATGGATTGGTACCACTGGTACCACAAGGAATTTTGAAACATAATTTTGGGCACTGAGAAACTACTGCATGCTAGGTTTAGTGTGAAGCAAACTTGTCTGAGATATTAAACATTGAAAATAATAAGGCTTACTAAAGGCTTAATGGCAGGCTTAACCTGCGTCCATCATATGCCTTTGTATACTACTTGACGAATCTACATCCAATCAGACCAATCAGACCACTCATTCCAATGACGTATGCGTAAGCTCGTTTCTCATTGGTGCCCACAGATTTGGGAAAAATAATTCCTGTAGGACATGTAGCTCAAATCTTTACACATTCTGGTGACACTACTATAGTTTCAGTAGAGAAAACCAAAGTCATATAAGTGCTTGTTGTCATTATTTCTTTACTTGCAAAATCTACTAGAATTCGCAAACATCATATGTATAAATGGAGGGTCATGATGGCTCATCTGAAAAATAATTATATTGCGTCCGTTGAATCTTGTTCATATTCTTTTCAGGAGCAAGTCTGACTGTGCTGGCATGAAGAGGCAGAAACTTTTAGACTCCTTAGATTAATGTAGTCAAAAAAGTCTGGGAGTCTTAAATTTGGAGACTTTTCTCAAGGTAACAAGCTCCCATCATGCGTCACAAAGGGGTCACCCCAAGGAACATTCAATTAGCTCTGTGACACGTTCACTTTTTCATCTGAGCATGCTCCATTGTCCTCCTCAGCACTCCCCCAGCTAATAGAAGCTAATTTGTTCTCCAGTGGAGTCCCCCCTTTTGAGTGGGTAAGATAGTCGACTGCAACTTTGAGTGAGTTAGATAGAACGACTGCAACTCATCTGGCGCCTATTAGCTTGCTAGCTCTCTTTTTTTTTCTCAGTCTTTCACAGTAAACTAAACGCCTCAGTACTTTTGCAAAACATTATTACATCCCCGCACTCTCACTCTCTCTCTCTCTCTCTTTTTTTCGCCCTCCCTCTAAACCCTATCCACGTTTTGTCTGTGTGGTCTGTGTATGTCAGCTTCATCCCTTGAGTGCGTCCCTGCCTGTTTATCATAACAGTCATTAATAACTGTCAGTCAGCTCTGACTTGTGTCCTCGTTACTATTCGTGAGCATTTGTTCGGCGGGGAAGGGTTGATTATTTCGTACAATGGGCCAAGCCAATTACGCAGGCGAAATGGAGTCGCATTAATCAAAACTTAACAAGGTGGCAGAATTTAAGGATATCACATGGCAGGAGAAGGCATAACTAATATGTCACTGTCACGAGGGGTCTCCGTAGGCCAGAAGCGGACCTAGCTAAATATATCTTCTTCTCTTTGCAAATCTTTTGGGGATGTTTTGACACCCTGATTCCAAACACAGTGTGAGGGAAAGCTCTTTCAAAAGGAAAGGTAAAATTGAGAGAAAGAGCATTTTAGGTGCACCTAGCATTTTTGGCCTGAGGAAAAAGTGCAAGATCTCTGTAAATGTGTGTGTGCTAGAGAAAGAGAGAGAGAGAGAGAGAGAGAGAGAGAGAGAGAGCATAAACAATGGCTGCTTTCACTGGAGTATTTTTCTTTCTCTCTTTCTCACTCTCTCTCTCTCACACACACACACGCATACACACATTCTCTGTCTCTCTTAAACCCCAGCAAATGAAATGATGGCGGTCATCAATCAGGTCTGATGGCAGCCGTGCGTAAACCAGCAGCAGACTCACACTTCAAAAAAAGAGAGGAAAAAAAATCCCCAGCAGTCTTAAAGTATGTGGAGTCAGTAGGCCCACAAACTCAGACTCATTTGACTGGCTAATGAGTTCCATCTTTCTTCAGCACAACGACGGGCTCTGTGTTGACAGGGCGACGGGGCCGCTGTGTCGACGGCTGTGTCAAAACACAAGGCTTCCGAGTCGACTCGAGTCTGGAAATAACGTGACGGATAGCATTGATCCTCGTGTGGCATTTTGTGTAAATGAATAGCATTAATTTGAACAAGTTTGCCAAAAAGCTAAGAAATAAATGTCTATTTGCATGGCGGTTGGTCACCTACAGATCAAATCTTTTTAACTCCAAACTCATACTGATTGCACTATTAATGACAGTACAAGCTGCCAAATGGACCGTACCAACGTTTAAACAGGGGTTAATGTGCCCTGGTCACACAAGAGCACAGTTTGACTGTATGACTGTAAAGAAGTACACTGAAATGTGAAATGGCATCATCCATTTCTCACAGTGGCCTTGATAGGCTTCATGCTATCTACATGCCGTGTGCAACTGCGTGGTATTCATGTGTGGTCAAAGCGATTGATGTTGATTTGTGTGCTGATCTCAGTCTTTTTTCTTGAGGGACAACAAACGAGCAGGAGAACCATGGACTGTGCTACCCACCTCCCTCTTTCCTTCTTGTGTGTGTGTGTGTGTGATCATGTGTGCACACACAAACACACACAGACACACACACACACACACACACACACACGCCTCTTACAAACATGCACACACACCACTTATACAATCCAAGCAGATGGACATGAGCAAGCGAGTTTCCTGATCTTTAGCAGAAGTTAGGGAGAGGTTATCTCTGGCCGTATATCTCGGCCCTGTCAGCTCTCCCTTGGTGATGAAGGATTAACCAACGCAGCTGTCTCTCACCCTACACACCAACACCCCCTTGCACACACACACACACACACACACAGACAGACACAGACACACACAACTCTCTCTCTCTATCCACCCCCCCCCCCACTAAAACAGCCCACCTCCCTCACCCACCCCCAACATGATGCAGTGCAGTGCTCCCCGACACGACAGCATCACTTAATCTTAATGGCTGCTCCTCCACAGCGGCCGCCCAGGACAAAGCCAATCAACATCAGATGCCACGGGGATGGACCTGCAGCTTGGCCCTGGAGTTCCTCACCCCCGGCAGGCCTATTAATCAACTTCAGACCCACCGATCCCCGAGTTTCACCTCTTCGGCAGCCACAGCTGAGGCAGCCTGTGATGTATAGGACACTGGGGGAGGGCAGTGTGCATGTGTGTGTGTGTGTGTGTGTGTGTGTGTGTGAGAGAGAGAGGGAGGGAGGGAGGGAGGGAGGGAGGAGGATGAGGTACAGCGGTGTACTGTGCACAGGAGCACTTATATCAGATAGTGCATTATGCACCGCTGCGCAGGGTAGATGAAGTTAGGGTTGGTGGTGGTGGGCTGGAGGATATAGTGTGTGTGTGTGTGTGTGTGGAGGAGAGAGGGGGTAGATAGAAGAATAGTGTGAGTGTGTGTGTTGGGGGGGGGGGGTGCTAGTGTTCAGGGGGCATAATGGGTGCTTTCAGCTTCTTTCAGCCGGACCACCTCTTTTGCAGCGGTTTAAAAAGATATCTGCTCAATAATGCTTTAGAATTACGGATTGGGCAGATCAGGAATAATGACCCCTGTTCATTTAGATAAATGGCTGCGAGGCAGCTCATTTGGAGAGGGCCACAGTTGGACAAAGGCGTTTCAGGACACTGCATTCTCCAGTAGGAACAGCAGTTAATTTTCTAGACTGTTCCAGGCCTGTGGGTGTAAAATATGGAAGATGAGAACAATATGGAAATATGAAGAGAGAAAGAGATGAAGAAGAGGAAAGGGGGGGAAAGGATAAAGTTTCTTTTGAACTGGTGTGAGCGTGTTTAAAATGTGTGATATTTTCTCTGGGCCGTGAATCATCCCCACAATAAACAAGTCGGAGCTTAGAAATACTGCCACTACACTTTCTCCTTCTTGGCGAAAGTTTTCTTCCCTCATTTATTCTTAAGGGCGGACTAGAAACGGGATGTGGGAAATACATTGCCCCAATAACTCACGCGCGAATGTGAGAAATGTTATTATGGCAAAACAGTTTCCACTTTCCCTTAAGTGTAAAATTGTCGCTTTCAGTATGCTTTGTATCATTAAAGAGAACGAGGGAAAACCTCATGTGGGTCATACAGAAAATGTGCTTTTGATTTGGCGGAACTAGTTTAAGCCTATATATATTGAAAGTCTGAGCAAACGTGAGCCCTGTGCTGTGGTGAAGGATGAGTGCACACATGCAAAGAATCATGACGGTTCCCAGTCCAACATTACAAACGCAATGAACATGGCATGACATAAATGTCAAGGCTGTAGCGGAAATAAAAAGACCAAACAAATGAAAGATTTAAATATGACCCAGAGACGGGAACCTTAGGTAGAGTCAGCAGGTGTGGCCAATCTAAGGAACGTTCCAGAACAAGCATAAAGTCAAAAAACCTTATAGAGGGTTCCCACAGTATAGCTATAAATCTATAAATGTCAACGTTATAGCCTATAAGCATTTAGTGCACAATTGATAACACAGAGACTGTATACATATTTCTGTCTGCAGGGTCTGACCTGTGAGATCACTAAACAATGGAAAATAGCTCACTTTGATTTGACTGCCATAGTTGAAAAGCATCAAAGCCTTCCAGAGATAACAAGGCCGTTTCATCTTTGGCACGTTCCTTCCTGTGCTGCGACAAAGATGACTCCGCTCCGCAATTAAGCCGTCATCGCAAAACCTGAAACAGATCATAAAGAAGTGACACGTTTATGATACCATTAATTAGCGCTGCCCCAAGACTGAATTAAATCAATATGTCTCATCTCAAATCATTTTCCCTTCCGTATGCATATCAAACATTCTGAAAACCTCTCACTTGTGGGTGAAAGTGGTGGTGGTGGGGGGGATGGTTGGGGATATAAAACTGACATAGACACGATCATTCACACTAACAGCTTTAAACCATCTGAGCTTAAAGGACATAAAAATGGGAGTGAGTGTGTGTGTGTGTGTGGGGGGGGGGGGGGTCGGTTCTTTATGCTCATTTAATTACAAGCAGACTTATGCATGGAGATGGAGGAGTGTGAACTGTCGATTAGCGTGTGGATCACGGGTAGAGTTCAGCCAGTGGAAGACAAAGAGATAATAAAGTGAGAATTGAATGCTTTAAATAAAGACATAGCATGCTCTTGTCTTGACAAGCGAGCCAAAAGCCAAATGAGTTTCATTGTGGTGGCAGCATATATTTAGATATTTATAGATATATTTAAACATTTTTCATAGAAAAAAACAGGTTAGGATCTCATCAGGACTCACCTGGTTAAGCAAAGGATAGAATAAAAATGGATAAAAACAATAAAAGGCCGTTATATAAAGGAGTTTCCTTTGTGGCCATCTACCTGGCATTTGTTTGATTTTAAAGTACAACTACAGGCCAATAATAAAAATAAACAATAAAAGCATAAACAAAACAATTCTCAGTGTTATCATATCGGTGAAAGACATCAAGTCTCATCTGGGGTTATTTAAACATTTACAAAGGATTTATACAAAAAATTTTTTAATAAACTATTACATTGTACATTATTGATACCTAACCCACATACATACATCACGGCATATAGCATACTGATACAAAACATCCAAACCATCAAAGCTTCTTAAAGCTTGTCCACATTGTTCACTGTTATCACTGGAAATGTCATTTTGTGCTGTTTCACACTGTATGATAGGAAGCACAGCTAAATAAACAGCCTATTTACTTTTTTTGGAAAGCAACTTTTGAAATTGTATTTTCAATACAAAACACTGGTATTTTTCCTCTGGGGAAGTAAACACCTCAAGACATGAGGTGTTTGTTGTCACGGTGGCCGCCTTAACTGTAAAATGCTAAGGGGAAACCCTGCGCACTGTCACACCTAATATGCCATGGCTTTCATCCAGAACAATTCTCAGTGAAGTGTTTGCAAGTCCCATTAGTAGCCCACGCAATGATACCTTACCCTGCAGCACTGTATGCATGAAAGACTTGGAGTATGCCTGCAGTACTGTCTGTCTGTGACTCATTCTGCACGCCATACTGTGCTCCGGGCCTGTACCGTAGTCTTTGACATCTGAATTATGTGCCTATTGCTTATTTTCACAAACTTACTGCCATTCCAGCCCCTGGTAATCCAAATCAATTTCTGTTCTCCGGGGCCCACATAAAATTGATATTTGAAACTGCACAGAGTATGATGGATTGCGCGCTCGGGCCGCCTGCAGCACAGGGACACGCGGCTTAATCCCACACAAATGTGTTCTGCTTCCCTGTCCTACTGTTCAATACAATGATTTCCATTGAGCCAAATTGGCCTCACCTCCAGGTTTCTCCCCTGAAGCTAACAAGAAGTGCTGTTTGATAACAAAGCTGCAGACAAGCACACAGCTCCACGTAAATGTGGCTCCTTTCATCCCATCAGTTTCGGGAGCAGAAGTTATTAGACTGAGTTGAAGAATCGTGACTTGCAAGTCTGTCCCCAGTGTCATTTGCATATTAGGAACGGAAAGATGGTTTCCTGATTTGTTGCCGTTTCTCATTTGCACTGCTGAGGAATTTGGAATTTACTCCAGAGCCAATTGTGTTTGTTAGATGGCGTGCACTTCTATGTATATGGAAATAGCAAGTGGTAAGGAGGTGTGATTCTCCCTGTCCCTATTCTGGATGGGATATGTGGCTAAGCAGTGTGTAGTCTATAATGGTTGTCACCACCTACATTTTTGTCTCCACAGCTTGGATAATATACTGTAAATACTCTCCAAAATTCTTTGGAATTTCAAGGTCTTTAAAACTTTTTAGCCGTAAAGCGCTCGTGTCCGTGCTGCCGACCCACTGACCACAGCGCGTTCTATTGCACATCGTCCCGTGGCTCTGTATCCCCCTGTCCTCTGCTCGCCTGCTCTCCAGTCCCCAGCAGTACTGAGCCAGGCAGGGAGAGAGAGAGAGAGAGAGGTGAGAGGAGAGGGGCCTTCTCACTGTCATGGGACATGGGAGCTGAGGGGAAGCATTGATAGCTTACTGCAGACAAGGCAAGCTGTGAAGAAAGAGAGAGAGAGAGAGAAAGAGAGAGAGAAACGAGTAAGGCAGAGGGACAGTAAGGGAGAGAGAGAAAGGAGATAAAGAAGGAAAGAGGGAAGAGAGAGAGAAAGAGAGAAAGCTAATGGCCATGATTAATGACGAAGGGCCAGAGGAGAGCCGGGACAGAGACGCCACATATATCATCCCTTCCCATCAGGCTTTGCACCTCCGTGGCCCCCTCTCTAGCAAAGTGGCAGCGCACACGGAACCACCGGGAGGATGAGAAGCAGAAAGAAGGGAAAAAAACAGAAAGAAAGAAAGAAAGAACACAGAGCCCGTTTTCTTTCTGCGCACACACACATATACACACACACACACACACACACTACAGCAGTCTCATTGCACATGCATACAGTATATACAGCCACATAGCATAGCTATAAATGACAATAAGAGAGAGCAGAGGATGACGCAGAGGGAGACAAATGTTTGCCACAGTGATTAAAATGCAGGATGTAGCATAAAGCGCTATAAGCGGGAGGGCATCTGCGGTCGTTTGTCTTGCCAGGGAGCCAGCCGTTCCCCGTGCCGGAGTCACATGTCCAGAGTCTAATCTGCCATATGTTTGGGGTGATTTATTGGGTGAGGAGAGACAAATGTTACCGTGTTTCTCTGCATAAGCAACTTAGGGTGTCAATAATGACACCCCGGCTAACATTAATGAAAACTGTAAGGCACCAAGGGGAGCTGTGGCTTATTTATGTCTCTCCTCTTTACATTACTGACAGCCTGGCTGGAGGTGGGTGGGAGCAGGTGCTGGATTTATCCCTCCTTCTCACGCAACAAGGCCAAATTCACCCCCGCTTCAGCTCAGTGAGAGAGAGAGAGAGTGTGTGTGTCTCTGTGTGTGTGTGCATTTATGGGGGGGGGGGGGTTGGGTATGTGTATCTGTGTGTGTGTGTATTGCTATGTATGTGGGTTTGTGTATGTATGTGTGTGTAACAGGACTAGAGTGGGGTCATCTCCACATGGGCTCCTCTTATTTGAGCTTCATTTCTTAGGCCTCTCACGAGCTCAGAGGGGGGTCTACGTGAAAGGCTATACAGAATATGAATGGAAATGAGTCAAATTGTTTGTTTTGGGTGTATTGTGTTTGTTTAATTCTGGTCTCAGAGATTTGAATCTCACATTTGGGTGTTGTGTTTTAGGGTAATATGAAGCTACTGTATTGGTTACATGTGAACACTGAAGGTTTGAGTGATTTCTGCTGAGCAACACAGATCCCCTTAAAGTGCGACCGTGCTACACTCTTTTCTTTCTGCTCCAAAATTTGGCCATGTTGGAGAAAAATGGGGACATTTTTTATCTGCCTCGCTGAGAAGCAAGAGTCTTTGTCCTTATCACCTTGACACAGATGGCCTAATATATTGCTTACAGTACAGTCAGAATCAGTGTAATCTCCAACAGATTTGAGTTTTGACTTCTAATGAAATGTAACATTTGTTTACAATTGGTTTTGAGACTTCATTGACCACTGGCGTGGGGGGCTGGAGTCAGCATGATGTATTAGAGGCCCACTAGTCTAGATTTTCCTCAACTTCACTTCTCCACTTTCAAATGCAATCTGTTGTGCTCAATAGATGGCGGCCAAACCTGCTGATCAAATAATCTATACCTGACAAGGTTGTTTGGAAGGTAAAGCTCCGGATACAGATTTATCAGAGTCTGTTTTAGACGATACTGCAGCAACTCTAAGAAGCATGTTTCTGCTTAACAGCAGCATAGCATTCTTACCCAGTGTGAACAGTGTGAACCAAGTACTTTTGTTTTTAGATGTTCTGACTCGCCAGCTGTTTTCTTTAGATGTTCCCCCTTTCATTTCTGTAAGTTATGGCTTTCGTCTGTTCACTCTGTAACAAAACCATACGACTATCTTATATATTGACAAAGATATAATTTGTAATAGGGGAGCTAATGCTTGCGAGCACTTCAAAATGTTGAGACCAAAGAGACGTCATTGTTTAAATTTGAAATATTAAATGATTCCTCCCTTAAAGAATTCACTCTGAGTGATATAAATTGTCATATGGCATAACACTTCTATGACACACTTCATAATAGAAGGCCTACTACAATTAGGGTCTGAATGAAATGCTGTCATACAAATCCATTCTGAAGTTCAGTACAATTTTGTGGAGTGCATTATGTGGACACTGCATTTATGAGGATGAAATCTGAAAATTGCTTTTACGGATACTGCTTTACAATATATCATTTTTATACATTTGTTTATTATTATTACGATTATTACACAATTGACATTGTACACAAAATGCATCTCTCTCTTTTTTTCTCTGTCACACATACACACACACACACACACACACATACATCAAGTAGTAATACCCGCCATCCAAATCAGGGAAGGTCATTCATTATTATTTTTGCTCCATTTGCACATTCAACAAAAGCCAGCTTGACTCTGACCTGCCTTCTTACACACTTAAGACCTGTTTTGTAGCGTTCTCCCAACTCTGGTGTTAGGCTATAGCCCCTGTATGATTGATTAATTTGCTATATCATTTTTAAAAAATGACATTTATTTTTGCTAGACATAAAAAGCATAAATGTTGTGACTCCATCCTAAATGTCATTTTGCTTCACTAATGGAACAACCATCACAACAACGACGACAACAACAACAATGATAAAACAACAACAACAAAAAGGCTTGTCTTTTTTTCGCCACCACAGCTGATGCGCTGTGGCAGCAGTCGCTGAGGCAGCCAGCAGTGGCAGTATATAATTAATATCTCAGGCCCTGGCGCTTGCCTTGTCATTTCTCAAATTGGTTCCCTAGAAATGTTCTACACCTCCTAATGGCCTCTGCTAATGCTGTAGCTGTCATGTTTTGGACAGGTGTGCTTTTTACAAGGCAAACTCAGCTGTGTCGCTCAAGCCCCACAGCGGACCAACCGCCTCGCTGGCTGGCTGGCCGGCTCGTTCGCTCAGCTCAGCACGGGTGCCAGGCACCGCCAGCTGGAAGACAACCTTTGATTAATATTTCAGTGCTTGATCGTGCCTGCCACTCGAGTCACCTTCCCTCACCACGTCCCTGGACACCTTTTTTTCTCCCTCTCACTCCATTTCCTTCTCCCTCTATCTCTTTCACTCACACACACACAGACACACACACCTTCTCTCTGTAGATCATTCCCTTTTTCCCTCCGTTTTTTCCCTATAGCTTACGTATGATGGATCAGCTCAGAAGCCTTCCAAAACAAATGAAATTATATGACTAATTAACGGGGGCTACACATTCCAGATGTTTCCAGGCCGAGGACATTTGGTCGGGAGCCAGGAGACCACATTTAGCTAACAAACAGGCTGGGCCCCCAAATGAAGGCATCATTCTTCACATTAGCATCCCTTCAGATGGAGCTGGGTCTGCTCTCCCTCACTCCCCCGCACCCCTCTCTATCCCTGTTCTCTTCCCTGCCTCGAACTCTCTCTCTCCCCCTGCATCCCTTACACACAGTCAGGGGGAGCAGGCTTTTTCTAACTGCTACTGGGAACCAGAGGCATCGTCCATAAGCCAGAGAGGTCTTCTGACTCCCAGGGATATATATGTTCAAGGGGGAAATGAAAGGACCAGACTCAGAGAAAATTCTGAGAAATACAGAACATATGTGTGTATGTGTATTTAGCTTTAGGTGGTCTTTTACTATTCGGTAGCAAAATGACTTAATACTATGTATCTCAGATTTAATATTTTTCCATCCACGTAAAAGACACAACTATCACAATATTTCATTTATTTAATATAGAGACATGCAATGACTGATGATTGAATGTACTATGACTAGTGGTACTTAATATTACTAAAAGAACTGAGTGGTAGAGCATAGAAATGGGATATTTTATCTGTGATTGTGTTCTTAAGCTTGAGACTTGATGACAGTTCTGGGGTAATACCATGGTAGACTTCATACATTTTTTACAGACATAAGCAGACAAAATTATAAAACAAATATATTACTGACAAATTTAACATATGAAGAAAAATAAGTAAAGTTAAAAGCTCAACCCTTTGAAATCTTGACTCTGACTGCAACCACAAGCTTCCATGCTCCTCCAAACACAAACACACACTCAAACACACACTGACACAAATAATGCACAGCAGATACACACATATCATTCCCGCCCCCCCAAAACTCCCTGCAGAAGTGCAATAGCTTTGGGATGAGTGACAGCTGATTTGCACTGATTTCTGCAGGCCGTATGAATCCACCTGACAGAGGGGGAGAGGAGATGGCATGAAAGGGGCCCCGGCACCCAGCAGGGGCCACAGGTAGACAAAGAGCCTCCTGCCTGACAGCGCTTCCAGGGAACCCCCTGCTGCTAACTAGCAGCATTGGGCTCTCTCTACGACTGAACCCCAAGCTGTGCGTCCTTGCTCTGCACCACAAAAACACTGGGACCGTAGATTTGCACCCTGTCGATTATTTACAAACAATAAGTCAACAACAACAAAAAAAATACAGCAACAACAATAACAGTCATGTTTTCCTCTCTGGTTCCGACAATATGTAAATTTTGGTGAGCTATAGCAAACTTTGGCTCAAAATAACGGCAATCACGTACAAACAGAGTAAGCTACAACATTGTTACTATACAGCTGTCCAGAATGCTGCAGGAGGTTCCATTCACTTTGAATAGGCCTTCCTCACGTTCTCAGGTCAGATATTCCTGTATAATAACTGCTGGGAAAGTATAAGGAGCGCTGTAAAGGCAACACATTTTTTGCTTTAGATTCATATTTCATTCCGTGAGTAGAGATCATTCACTTATCACATTAGAACATCTTTGAAAATCAAAGGAACTGATTGCGAGACAGTACAAATTAAATTTAAAAGACGTATGTGTGAAGTTTCCTGTCGTTGTCTTGGCAAGTAGCCATTGTAGTATATAATAATAATGTTTAGTCTGCCAGTCTGCATAGTCTGCACAGTAGGAAAATATTTCCCTTCAAGACAAATGCAGACCTGTATGTCCAGTCAGGAAATATTTTCCTATAATAGCCGAGGGACAAGACATTATCCCTTACCGGGGCCTTATGTGTAATATCTATTGTCTTGTTACACATTACGTGTCTATAGTACTTCTGCCCATTGAATGTATACTAGGTGACTTTTGCATGTCTTTCTTGTTTACAGCGACACAGCTTTGTTGTTTACAGCTATACAGCTAACACCTATCAAAAGCAAATTCAGAGAATTGTAAGAGAAGTAATTAGTTCTAATCATGGGCGTAAATTTCATTTAACAGTAGGGGGGGACGATAGATATAAAATTTGTCAAGAGAAATTTTTGAAGGGGACACAAATACGTCAGATTGTTCTCATAAATATATGTCCCCACAGTGAAAAACTTTGCTTCTATCATTATTAAAACTATTTATTGCATTGTTATGTTGTTTACTGTCAAGCCATCAACATACAATGAAATGTAAACATGACTATTATTACTGTGAAAAATATACATGAAATAAGTAAAGCTTTGCAACAAAACGGTTTAGGTGCACTGATAAACAATCTAATATCTGCTCTTCTTTTCTCTGTCATTTTAGTCTATGAAACTGTCTGCAAGGTAACAAAAAAACAAGGAATTAAAAAAGGTTTAAAATTAATTAAGCTAAGACACCTAAGAACAGAATAGAATAGAATTGAGTACAGTGGTCTCTTTCAGAAGAACAGTGATATAATGAAGACTCCCGCAATATTAATATACCAGCCACAAAAAACGTGATGAATCAAAGCCGAGTGAATTAGATCTAACGCTACTGTGTCGCCTTGACAACCATAAACTAACGTAGCTGCTAATCGTCCATTCAGTCCGGCTGAGATTAACGCCACCAATAAAAAAATATCGCAAAAAACAAATACAGTACCCACTGATGGCCTTGTGCGTTCTATCCTCAAGCAACACTTTTTAAATTAAACATAACATCCTGTTAAATTAAATGTGGGTGTCTGCAAAAACACGGTGGTACCTGCAAAACATTTCAGATGTACTGGGGGTGCTAAATGCCACATAAACAAGCTAACGTTATAAGTATAACGAAGTAGCCAAAACTTTTGATGCTAATATAGAAGATTTGTGGGAAATTACATGGATAATCAGCATTTATGCTAATTTATAAATGAGTCTGCCTTAACTACATTAAAGAGAATCAATTTATTTAATGTGAATGAAATACCCTAGTACTAGCGTTCAACTTCATTGAGCTGCAGCCACGCATCCAACCATGTAGACTAGAGTAGGCTACAGTATGTGAGATGAACTGGGGAAGCAGGCAGTGGGCCAAACCACTGTGAGGAAAGGGAGGGTGAACTCAACTGTTTCAGAATTCTTTTTTCTTTTCTGCTTACAGTTATTTTAGATATACATAAATTTTTAACAATAGCGATGTTTTACACATATATATTCCTTTTTTGGGGGGGGGACAACCCTTGGATGGGATGGGACATGTCCCCTGCGTCCCCCCCGGGATTTTTGCCCATGGTTCTAATCCCATTTAGTGATTTAACCACAAGCAGTAATGCTTTGAAGTCAATTCTGTAACTTACAGGACGCCAATGCAAGGACTCAAATTAGAGTAATGTGGTTGGTTCTTTTTGTGCTTGTAAGAACCCTCGCAACGGCATTTTGGATCAGTTTAAGGTGTTTTATGGTCTTTTAAAAAGGCCTGGGAAAAGACAATTACAGTAATCACAGGCATGGATAAGTTTTTCTAAATTGTTGGTGATGGTTCCTAGGTGATAAAAGGCTGATTTGGAGATGGCTTTCATGTGACTATGCAAGTATATTTGACCAATAAAACCTGATTCTGATTCTTACATAACAACCACAATGTTTAATTTCACATAATCCAATTTTATCTAATTGTCCAGATGATGTAAGTTAAAGTTTAACTTGATCTCAGAGTGGCACAACACACTTCAAGCCAATATACAAAGGCCTCCTTACTGCTCTAGTGCGTTTCATTCTCCACCAAACCTCTGTTTGACAACAGAACGAGAGACAGGGGAGAGAAAGAGAAAGAGGGAAAAGAAGTTTTTCTTGGGGATGCAGGGAGGGGTGATGAAAAAGGGAACTTGACAGTGTAATGCAAGTAAATCAGGCACTCTGCGAGATAAGCATCTTCAAAGCGTCACAATGTGACACCCTACTCTGTCCGTCCTCTTGAACAGAGCCTCCTCTGTTGCCTTGTGATGCCTATCAGGCCTTTCCAAACAGTTCACTTTGAGTTCAGGGACCAGTGCTGGCATTACACAAGGAGTGCTTATGACACTGTGGTTTCCTAATCAGATGATGCCACACAGATTCAGTCATTGTTCTGCCTTGGCTGCCAAACAGACAAAACTAAACAGTCTCTCTTCAGGGGGAATAGACAACAACTTATTCCCCCAACTGACCTAAGAGCAGCGCAGCAAGTTAACGCCTCCGTTTTTTTTCCAACATGGAGGGGAGAGATAGGATATCAGGATGTGCGGGGTTATGGCTGGTCATATGTTTGGAAAGTGTGTCTCGTGACTTTTGAACGTCCTATGGAGGTAAGGGTCTTTGGGTTTAATGGAATGTTGTACAGGCATTGCAGGACTGGCGTGACTCAGTTAAATGCCTGATAAAATAGGCAGGCATGCACACACACTCCCACACACACAAACATACATCTGTGATGCAAATAAGATGGCGTCCTTTGAAGCAAAATCCAAGGGACTGGTTTGAGTGTGTGTGTGTGTGTGTGTGTGTGTGTGTGTGTGTTTTAAGCCCATCTCTTCCTCAGCTTAGACCCTGACTGATGGAGGCTTACCCCTACCGCTGACATATTATCCATGGACAGGGGCTCTGGCTGTGCCACAAATACAAGTTTAAGCGAAGGGATTAGGCCACCAGACTTCTACTAATACAGTCAAACTGTCAAACCGATCACAGCCACTTGCACAAGATTAAGACCAATTTTAACAGGTGTCCTTCTACAAATTAATAGCTGGTGAACCCACCTGATAAAAGAAGAACAACAAAGCACTTATTTTACACAGATGGATAAAAGACCTCATACATTACTGCACAAATTCTTAATCTTTTCTAAAGGTTGGGGGTGCAAAGTAAATTTATATAATGATTTTAATAATAATTTCTGTAACAACATTTAACCTAGCCTATATACATTTATTCTATATTTAACCTGCAAAATATCAAAGCCAGTCTGCTATGGCAAGTTATACCAAATATAACCAACTATAAACGTCAAGTAAACGTCAAACAAGCAAGCAAAGTTTTATTTTGGAATTTCACCTCTGTTGTGGTAGACCTCACTTTCAACAGCTTCATCAAGCTAAATAATTCTACTCCACAGCAGTGAGGTGAGGGTTAAACCTCAGACGGTTAACATGGTCATATGACGCGGTGTTTTTACAGAGGGGTATCTGAGCCCTGGCTGTCAGATATACAGCGGGTCAGTCACGGGTCAGCCGCAGCCCCCTGATCAGTGCCTGCCTGGGCGCCGGACAGCATGGGTGAGTGATGGCCTCAGAATAAATGCCGGGGCTATAAATTTGATCACAGACTGGCCCAAACCTCCTCTAAAGCTTATTTACTTTTTCACAGAGCGTCTACCCTTGAATGTATGCGTTAACGTATTTCAAGGCAGCAATAAAACCATGATGCATAGCTGGATCCCAAAGCACTCCCATACGCACACATCCACCCTCGCACACACGCGCACGCACACATTCACTCACACACACAGCTGGTAAAAGTTCATCTCGGCCGGGCAGGTCTGTTGTAACCTAAGGCATGGGGTAGAATGAAAAGATCTTTCGTTCATTTGTCTACTCCCTCAGCCCCGCAAATCAAAGCCAACTTTGTTCAGGAGCTGCCCGCGTTAGCCGCCTAAATGGACCTTATATCAAAATGGCACTCGAAACGTTGCCTGCCAGCATAAATTACGCCTCATAATGACCACATGTCTACATACGCGAAAACAAGCGTGACGAGAAAGAGAGAGAAAAGTAGCAGCGGGTCGACATTTTCATATGTGGCAGTATAAATAAATAAAGGAGGCCAACACCCCGCGGTTACCGTTCCAGTGGCCTTTTTCCAGAGTCGTTTGAAGTGGATGCCTGGGGTGAAACCTTGTTTGGACAACTATGGGATGGAGCTGCCAGATTTCTAACTGCGCCAGAGAACACAGACCACCGGTGAGACGCACTTATACAGGGGGGCGTCTATGGAAATGCCTTATAAGATCCTAGCCTGGAAATGTTAGCGTTCCTATAATATGGGGTCAAGCCTTTGACTTAGAAAGGCTGTAAAAGTGATTTTTATTAATAAACCTTTGCGAAGACCGTATATTCTAAATTTAAGTGTTATTGAGGAACATTTCTTTTTACTGAAGGTCAAAAGGGTGGCAAATGTTGTTAACAGAAAATTCCTTTAAATAAGGATTTAAGCAGCTGGTCTTAATGACAGAACGAAATACCCTGTAATATACAGTATTTTAGCATGCAAACTCGTTTATTTTTTCTCGGGTAGGTGGGAGCTGTGGTCTCATTTCACATAAAAAAGCGGCATGTAAAAGTTATTACCACAGGAAGGTAATCTGTCATAGCTGGGCTGTTTTGGCATGGTGAATACTTCGGGTGAGATCAGACAGTCAGATTCTGCTTGCAATTACTGCTTAAAGGACCTTGAATGCAGGCAGTCAGCCATCAATTCTATCCGGGACCTCAGACACTTCAACCTGTCAGGATGCTTGCTGACCTCAGTTGAGCACACAGCACTGATGGGCCTCAGTTGTGAAGGACTAGTATAGTCTGGAGGCAAATCTGAAGCCCAACTATTTCCCTCCCACCTGCTCAGATACAGACACCTTCTGATCTCAGATATCTTTAAAAAGCTCATCTTAGGTTATAATACTGCAGGACATAATATAACAAATTCGAAATTCAAATCAGTCATTCAAACAAAGAAGCAGATGGGTACTCTTTCAAGTGCATTATTTGATCCCTAGGGGAGGACACTCCTTCCTTCCTGATTGCTTGGTTTGTTTGGTCACAGACAAATCAGCACTCATCTAACTCGTATGCTTGAGACAAAGAAACTAATGGAAGTTGCTGAACATGTTAGTGACACTCTGTCTTAGAAATAAGTGATTACCAACATGCAATCCCCATCTCCCTCTTTTTTATGCAAGCTTGCAAACTTATTCAGTCAGATAATATGCAATTAGAATTTTTTTTTTCATTCCTGATATAAGATATGACAAATGAACACAGTCTCATACACAAATGCAATTAGCTTAATATAACAATTTGTGTGGGCATGTGTGTGTGTGTGTGTGTGTGTGTGGCACCAGGAGATAATTTATTGCTAAGCTTCTATTTCCTGTTGATTGTGGGTTGAGGGTGACAGGCAGAGCAGAGGGCAGTCCCTCAGTTCACCAGAGCCAGGCCCTCTCATCAACTGTGTCCAAAGTGCATAACTAGCATGACTCACATGCAGATGGCCAGTGCATGAGAGCACCTCATATTCAACTGCTGCTATCAATCAGCTCGTAAAAGAAACCAACTACCATGCCCCTTTATTATATATTTATATAATATATATTCTTTTTTTCTGTAGCTTTACCCTGCGCAGTGTGGCTGATGCCCTTCTGCAAACTATGCCTGGATCATGAGGGGATGGTGGACTGTGGGCTTGGCCAGAGGGATTGTGGGTAGGGTAGGATAGAGTGAGATGGGACAGAATCTGTCTGTGTGGGAGTGGGGGGGGGGGGGGGGGGGGGGGGGGGGGGGGTTTTTTAGAAGATGAGTAATGTTTCTCAATCAGAAACACCAACTCTGCGCATACTGGACATCCTGCGAGAACTTTTGAACCGCCTGTGACAGAGTATGTGTCATGCAAGTGTCCTGTGGTATTGCACCTTTGAAATCAAGTGCCCCACCCCCAAACCCCTCCCCTTCTGACACCACCCCTACACCTTCCATCTGTGCCCCCCCCCCCTCCCCCCACGCACACACCCCCCCATCACCCCCAACCACTACCACCTCCTCCTCCCCACCGCCACCTCCCTTCCCCTCCTTGAGAGGCCCCTAAATCAGATTTATAACTACTGTCAAAGGCATGGATGACAGGCAAATTCATCTTCTCCTCATGAGTCGCCCGTCCAAGGCATCTGGGCTGCTGATCTGGTCCTAACAAGTGCAGGGGTCCCCGTGAGCCGTCCTTTAAGGTTACAGCCAGAACCTCCGAAGATGAATAGCGTCTGTCAGGGGAATCTATTTAGGCAGCAGTCAAGTTGGTGTAGCTTCTCCATATTGGGACTGGGTGGGTGTGGGGAATACTGGGTGTGTGTCTGTGTCCAGCTGCATGCTGGGATTCATAATATCCTGTTGTGTCAACTTTGTAAGTCTCACAGCTGCTTCAGGGTGTATCAGATAAGATGCTATGTGAGCAAGGCGACTGCCCCTTCCTTACCATACAAGGATGAACACCTGTGATCTTCACGAGGCAACATGGTGCACTCTTTATCAGTTGGCTGAAAAGCCACTGAATATTGTTCCCTCACAGCTCCCATCCTGAGGAACTAGGGATTTTTGGGGGTGAGTGGGTGGGGGTTTGAAAAGACCACCACCAGAGCTTTGCTAGTCGACCGTGCCGATGCCTTACTCATCTCCCTCCTCCACCTCCACCCAACCAAAAATACCCGATAGGCACCACCCCTCACTGCCTCCTAGACAAAGGGGGCTTTGATGTCATTCTTCCCAGCATTTCAGACAGTTTAAGTGCAGACAGGGGAGAGCATCTCTTGAAAGAGAATGAGCAATTACATGCCACTCAAGACCGGGCCAGCGACAGAGGTTTGCGCTCCAGCACAGTGGGGAATCAGTCATAATTAAGAAACTGGTGGGCTGGGGATGCCTACTGAGGACTTAAGGATCTCTGTCGAGTTCTTCTATTCACCCGTGAAATCAATGTTTTTCCATGAACGAAAACAAGTAGCATTTAACCCTTATATACTAGCAATTTAGCCATGCATTAGAAAGCAGGTCAACTATTTTTTTGGAGCAAGTTAAAAAATGCAGCCAGGGAGGAAAAGATTCACAAGCTGTAAAGTGGACAACATCGACCAGTCATGAGTATTCACAAGAGGTCACAATGTGCACTTTTTTCTTCTGTTCATCCTCTTTGTACTGTAGGGCATACTAACAAACAGCTAACATTTGCCAGAGTGAGAGTCAGCATGAAGGCTTTGGCTTTGTCCTCCCATGTGTCCCAGTGCTCCCCCTATACACCTCTGTTTGTTCTGAGAAGCTACACTCATCACAGGGGGTCTTTGCGAGTTGATGCCCAGGAAAAGGGTAGAAAAAGAGAAAGGGGGTTGGCTGAGTGGCAGGGGAGGAAACATTCCCTTCCCTTTTAAGCCTTTAAGAGGATGAAGCCTCTGGGGCTAGCTACAGGCAGACTCGTAAGGGTATCAAAGACATGGCGCTAGCATATCGCCTCGGAGCATCTCCTCAGCTGAGTGCGAAAGCAGCCAAAAACCTCAAACTCTCAGGCTTTCGCAGACACTCAGTGTTTTCGCAAACACTAAGCTGCCTATGGCTGGAGCAATAGAGATAGATGATATTCATTTATTTGATTTATTCTGGAGTATATTATTTGTTCTGTGCAAAAAGTTGCCTAACATTGATTAAGTATAAACATATAGTTAGTGAGGACTAAAATGTCAGGCTAATTATCTGACAGTAAAATTACAGACTATTCTGTGCAAGCTACTGTTGAATTCATCATTTGCACATTATTTAAATGATCTGTAACCAATACTCTCCTGAAGAAAATGATGTTTAGTACGCCACTCTGAAATTTCTGTGGTTAAGGAATACAGTTGATCTTGAGATTTTTTTTATCCCTCACCTCAAGAAACACCTATTGGTTTTTAGAACTTCAAACGGCACCTCATCAAAAAGTCAGGAGTCGGTGAGGAGTGCCCCTAACCTTGATGGCTTGCCAACACCAAAGGCCTGGATTGATTTTCTGTAAAGCAGGACCGGATCAACCCTCCACTGGGATCACCTGCTTCAGTGGAGCCTGTGGGTTCACCGTAAAGTTAATAATTCATTTTTAAGAAGGATGAGGAGGGGTGGGGGGAGCCCTAACACAAAAGCAGTACCACACAAGCCACGAAAGCAAAGCTACACACGTTAACTAGGTGGTAGAGTTGATTTGTGGCAGAGGGCCTAAAAAACAAACAAAACAAAAAAAAATAGTCGGCAAATAGTCCTGACACACAGAAACAGTATTTACACTGAATCATTGGGTGGCCCTGATTTCAAACAATTACTGGTGTGTGTGGACCAACACAAAGCCTCCTGTGAACGCAAAAAGAACAGATCACGGCTATCACATATACGCTGTTCATGAGGGCTCACGGGCTGTTGGGTTGGCCTCCACATCTCACGTAGTATTAAAAACATGCAGGGGTCATGGCAAAGTCAACGCGATAGATGAAATCTGGCTAAGACTTAACCTGATCCTTTTATAATCCCCTTTAAATGAAACCACTTTTTTTACATTTTAACTTTGCTTTGCAGAATATTTAAACTGACATGAGTCTGTGGTCTGGAATCATCTCCTTGAGGCTGAAAAAAGGCCAGGAGACATATCTAGCTCCTTTAACAGGGGTCAGCTTGACCTAAATAGCGTCAATGATGAATCAGAGAGTGCATCCTATTCCCACAGCTGTGCCAAAATTATGATTCCCTCTGGCCTCACTCTGTGCATTAAGCACACATTGCTTCTGAATGGAAATGTAGGAGGTTTGCATACAAGTCGTCACAGTAACAAAGTAAATGTTCCAATATATGTCACGTTAACACAAGAATCTTCCACAGAAAGGCTCAGAGGGTCCCATCTTTTTTCTGTCTAGCAAGGAGATACAAAGTTGATTTATTCTTTGTAGTTAGAAAGAGGGAGAAGGAGAGAGAGAGAGAGAGAGAGAGAGAGAGAGAGAGAGAGAATGTGACACAGTCTCCTTTGTATATCTGTCTTGTTTTATATTTGTGTTATATTTGTGTGGAAAAGAATAGTCACATCAACCATAAAAGCAGCAATATGCCAAGGAATGCATTTTATGCGGGCTTTGCGGGCGTATGAGTGTGTGGGGCACACGCCATTTTCAAACAACTGAAATGTAGTGCTACATGGACACACCCACCCTTCTATTTTTTTTACAGCAGAGGTGTGCGTGCATGTTAGTGCACTGCTAAATACATGTTGGTTCAAACTATTTAAACATAATCATATTTCTGCTTTGTAAAGGTTGTGCCAAAGAAAAGTGGAATATCAGCTGAAGATCAGGATTAATAAACCATCACAGAAGCGTACAGTAAAGACATCAAATATTGATTTCTGGTTAGGCTGAGACCAATGTGCTGTTATTTTCTAGTCCAAATAAAAGTTTAGTTTGGGTTTGGGTTGGGTTAGTTTAAGCTTCTTCACCTTTAAGTCGACAGGACAGTGAGTGACAGGAAGAGTGTGTGTGTGTGTGTGAGAGAAAGAGAGGGGGGGGGGGAGTGAGGCAGAGGAGAAATTTCTGTGGGCTGCCCAGTGTATTTTTAGGTAAAGGTAAAACATTGGTAGGTCACTGCATTAAAAAAAAATTCAAAATAACAAGTAGACGTGTTCGTAGCAAGTGGCTTTGTTATCCATGCAATGCAATAACACAGATGCAGTGAATTTAAAAGGCCTTCCAAATAAATCCACAATTAAATTACATTAAAATGGCTATGCTCCCTGTAACTCCATTACTCAGGTGTATTTGGGTCCCAGCAATGGCTTCTGACAGTCAGTCAGTCACCATAATTTATATTGCCTTCTCTCAGCCTTCAACAGGCAATGCACACAGTCAGTAAATGGGATATGCCATAAAACCGAGGCTCTGCCACAGAACCAAGCTGAATATTTTCTCATTTAACGACCGAATACCTCCCCCACATCTACAGTCTATTCTACTATGTTCACTCTTAAGTGGATATATTGTATTGTAGCCTGCATATAACGCATAGGTTTATCATAACAAATTGTTACCCATGTAAGGCTAATATCCTAACAGGCAACTAAATGAAGACCTGGTCCCTCACATCACTGAGGAAATGGTGAATACAGCCCATTTTAAAACTCATTATTTATAAACAGATGCAAATGTTTCTGGAATATTCTGCAGGACTCTGCACGTGTACATGAAAACTGGGGTAAATGCAAGAACTGTTGGAGGAAGATGCGCTAATAAATGGGTGTCTGTGTGTGTGTGTGTGTGTGTGTGTGTGTCTCAGACGCCACTTCCATGCCGTGCTACAAACCTAATTAAGCCTGCGGACCCCTCAGGATTTCTATGCCCTAACGCCAAAGCAATTCCAGTTATTCAACTATATTACCTCTAAATGGGTCAAATAGGCCTCTGCTAAGATTTTTATCTTTTTAGTGCACAGCCTATTCCCCCTAGGAGTCTCGAATCAGCTGCAGACAGTTCAGGAACCAGTTCATTCATAACACTTATAAAAAGAAATGAAAAGATTTTGCGATCTGTGGGGCCACAACGAATCCCGGAAGATTGTGCTCGCCAGTAGATGTCGACGACAACTCCCCCGGTCCTTGTCACTTCTCATTTTTCGCCGGAGACTGACTTGCCTCCTGTTTCCTGTCAATAGGAGAGCGTCTGAAACAACAGCACTCCCTTCAAACACCACCCGCCCTCTTACTGCCAGCACCGACCATCAGTGTCACTCATTCGTCAATTAACAGGAACCGTCTCGCAAAAGGCCGAAGACGCTTCTTGGACTTAAAGAGCACCGTCATGCATGGTACGGATCAAAAGAGACAGACGGGAGTTCAGTTGCAAGCTAGCCAGTAATACCATAATGTGCTTTGGATATGGATATTGGCTGACAGCGATGACAGGTTTTATTTAACGTCTTACTATACCCGGACCTCTCACTTTGTCCTCTTTGTTCTCCTTCATCTAGTCTGGGATATCTCATTTTGACAGCCGTGGGGCCGTTTAAATTGCAAAGGAGCACACTTGATTTAACTTAGTGACATGCGAAAGGGATTCATTTTCAGATAGAGGGTACATGTGATGCCTTCCTGCAGTACATTTTCACTAAAATAAAACAAAAGCTTTTTTTCAACATTGAAGCATAACTAACTCAAAGTTATATGACTGACAAAACAACAAACAGGTTAAAGAGATTACTAAAAGAAAGTAGTTCATTAAGGTTAATCACAACTTTTAGAAGTCTGTTGTCTGTGTGTTGAAGTTCATTTACTCTTTGAACTTTCATTCAATACATTCAAAAACAACTTGGTAATTCAAGCAACTCAATCAATATGGTCTATTGTAATCTCTTTTTAAAAAACAGTTAAATTTAATGTTTACACCTGAATGGCACTCAAGCTGTGACACTCTAAAATGAATGCAATGACATGGTGCCAGAACAGCTGTTTATGGCACATAAAACCGAGTATGCATAGGACACACTCAGACGAATGGACAGATATGGTATCTGTGTGTGAGACTCCTCTGCCAGACTGATCACACACAAATGTACCAAACACGCCAACAGAATTCAGAAGCCATCCTCAGAAATATGCCTCCAGTGCTGCTGTGTTCTGCAATGTACACCCCCACACACACATACATATACCCCTTATCTCCACCTCCCACTCCCCACCCCCACCCCCTGCCCTTTCATCACCAAATCCTGATGGAAGCCTCCTTGCAGGTAATCCATAATCCAGGCGGTGAAATGTAGTAAGAACATTCTTTCTGGGAGATAGAGATGAAACTAGTCACTCCTACAGACATTCGTCCCACCCCGCAACCACCTCACAACCCTCCTAACCCCCTTATCAATGTGCATAGCCAGTCTGGATAAGTCAGTCAGTCAGTACATGTTCGCTCTAACCACAAAGAGTTGTCAATAGAAGGTGAAGTGTGTGTGTGTGTGTGTGTGTGTGTAGTATACATATAGTTTGTTTAGGTTAATGTGGATGAGTTTATATTAAGCCAATACTTTATGTATTGTATTAATGGAAGAATATACAATGTTTGCCTTAAAGGGAGGGCATAATTTCTTATATTGCACATATATCATGCACACATATATTATTTAGACCCTGATATTGTGTAGTTATTTCTGTTTAGGATTGTTTCATTTTATTATTCTATGTGTAGGAATTACTAGGGACTAAGGACCTAGGCTTACTACAATTTAGTAATAGTAGTAGTAGTAGAAGTAGTATTAGACAGAAAATGGTATAATTCAACCGTTACATAGACAGTTTTAAACATGTGAGTCTGTTGAATGTGAAAATAAGAGAGAGAGAGAGCCCTGGTGTAATTCAAGCATGCACTGTATCTTTAAAAAGCCACTCGAGAACAGTCACAGCGCTTTCTTGCCCTTACTTTTAAACCAATAACACATCCTGGTGTCATTACTTCTGGGGGATTTTAGTCCAAACTATCACTGTGTAAGACTATTAGGGTGTATGATGGGCCTTTGAGTCTATCTGAAGTTTCCAGAAAATTCTTAAGTCAATAATATGGCAGCTGTCAGGGCGAGCTGCCCCAGACGTACCAGGTATTGGTTCCAGTGGCAATCGGAGGGAGGGGGAAGTCGATTCGACCGAGCAGCATGACTGCAGGGTGCCACGTCCCATACTCACCTGGTGGCAAGTGGTCGACAGTCTAATCTCTTGGCATTATGTTTCCACTGCAGACATCTCCGTCCACAGATTTTCCTAATTGATGAGACACCCAGGAGAGAGAGAGAGAGAGGGAGGGAGAGAGAACATCAGCTATACTCAGGTTCGCAACTTAACTTTTCCTGCCACTTTGCAATCACACCACACCTTTCGAATTGACTTTTTTTTCTACCTCCATACGAGCATGAAAACGGTTAAATATTTAACTTTTCCGCAAATTATATCAAAGCTGTCGGCCTAAATCTACACCACATGCGGCTGGATGGCTTCAAGGGTGAAATATCAGAAATGCTCTCCGCCGCGCGCCCACGTATTACGTGTAATACTTTCTGACACTGTTTCCAGCCTTGCCTTGCAGCTCGGCTCAGGAATTTTTCTCCTTGAGTGAAGCATAAATCAGTCAGAGCTGCTGTCATTTCTGCCAAGAGACGTCTCACGAGCCCGCAGTCTAATTCCTACACTAAAAGGCAATGTCTGTCACCGGGTTGAATTAACATGCCATCAAGACGATCAGAGCCATTTTGTCTGTCAGATAGCGCCGTGGAGGTTTGGAAAGGGAAGTTAGAAACACACCTTTAAGGAGTAATTACATGCATTCAGAAGCACTGCTCTGACAGAGAGCGCATTCACTCAGCTAGCACTGAATTTACGGTTCACCCAGAGAGGCTGAATTATAAGTATCCCATGTGACGGGCCTACATTGAGTGGCCGGAAATGGTCTATCTGGGATCATCCATCACTGTATTGATCGTGTTTATGCGGCCGCTGCCACTTTCTCTCCCTCTGACCTTCTTCCAACACCAGAGATACTTGGGAATTAGTTGAAAAGACTTATTATATCAACTGTATCTGGGAGTCAACAGCCATTCCCAGTACATCGTTTAGACCCACTTAGGATTAGACACACGGTGCGATATTCCCTGTCTACACGGCAAAGACAAACAAAGACACACCATTCATCTTGGTTGGATTAATTACACACCAGCACGAGGAGGATGACCCACTTACAACATAATCAAACTCGGCATCCTCATCATCGCCACAAAAAAAAAACATTAAAATAGAAATTGCATTTATATTGCTGGTAGAGATATAATCAGTGTTAAGGAATCGAGAACATTCAGGGAATTGGGGAGTCTTTATTTACGATCACTTCCAGATGGCAGCCAACTCTGTAACACATGTGGCCAAAGCCTGGCCCTGGACTGGTACAGATCAATTACAGGACCTGATGCCATCTGGGCATTCCTTGGCATCTTATTTGCATAAGGTGGGGGGGGGGGGGGGGTAGTAGGACCTGAGAGGCCTTAGAAATCATCACAGCAATTATAAAGATTTACTGAATTAGCAATAGCAGTGTCTGCTTGAAAGGTAAAACAATTTACTTTTAGTCTCTAGAGGGAGTCAAGACTTTAATCTAACACACTGCATTTACTGGTAGTACATAAACATCACCTGACATTCCGTTTAGAAAAGCATTTAACATTTATTAGCACCCACAGAAATGAAATATTGTTTCCCCAATTATTCTCCAAATAGTCTGTTATTCCCCAGTAAAGGAACACCTATGACATACGGACAACGACAGTTCCATATAAATACTCGTTAGAATGCTTATGCCTTGTGGATCTATTTTCCTTTCAATTGTTTCACCATATTACTGCCTAAATGAATTAAATAACAAAATGTGTATAAATATAAACGTTCCAACCATGATAACGACCTTCAATGTGTCCCCATATAGGGGGATACTGAAGCAAATCCCCTCTCAGCCTGTCTCGTCTAGTATTCTCCCATATGTGGACACCTTAGCAACCTTAGCTAATATATAACAAGAAGAGGTCTTCATAAAATATATATGTGCCCTACCAATAGCAGCTGTCTTGGATAATTGCCAGTTTACCCAAACCCAGCGCCATCGTTAAATGTGTAAATGCCTGAAACTTAACCTAAGGACTGCTCCTCTTTACACATACTTCAGGTTGAAGCCCAACAAACGCTCCATAATTAATGTTAACTAGAGTTATGCGGAGCAACGAGCAACACTTCACCTTCCAGTCGAGGAGATCAACTGGAGGAGCCACAAGGCAAACATGGAAAAGCTTCTTGCACAGAGACCTGGTAGAACACATGACTTTTCATGTGCTCAAATGTCAGAACAGAGCTATACTTCAAAGAATCTGTGTGTGTGTGTGTGTGTGTGTGTGTTAGTGAGAGAGAGAGAAAAAGAGAGAGAGAGAGAAACAGATAAAAGAAGTAGACAGAAATATATTTATCTTTGCATGTATGAATAGTGGTTCTGTTCAAATGTACAAAAAAATATTAAAGGCTGAGAAATTTCATATAAATTGTATCTCCATTCACTGACATTTCACATATCAGTTCTTAATTAAAAACCATTTCTTTGGTTGTTATATTACAGGCCTTCCATTCTTCATCCATTCATCCTCAACAAAAACCCCACACTTTCACTGAGAAAATGTGCAACAATGAAATGAATGGGAAATGAGCAGGAATGAGCAGAATGTGTATGTTAAAATTATTGGAAAAGAGAAAAGGTAATTTCATGGAGTCATGACTTAAGACACCATTTAGCCGAGGCTGTCAATTTCCTGATGGGAGAGCACATTCATGCCTGGCTCAGGCCAACAGTACTTAACCACTGTTGATGTGACGGCAGCAATGGCTGCAGAGGGAATCAATTATGTTGGAACTTCACAACCCAGGGCCTCCACAACTCCTTGTTGGGAGGATAAGAGGCCAAACTTACTCACTTAATATTAATTAAACAAGATTATTACCACTGCAGTCATGAGAGCACAGAACCAGTATACATTTGGGGAGCCCTGTAAAATCAGATTAGGATTTAATTATTTTAGGTGACTCTGGCATTGACAGGTAGGGAAATTAGATAATCCTAGAGCCTCACAGACTACATCTATGTGCTTGGTTAATTCCAACACCAAGTGCCAATTCGAGCTGGATGCCAGACTGGCGATTCTTCCATATAGATCATTCGCTCCATTTGGTAGATATGACCACCAGAGTTATTGACCAATATTTTGATGACTTGAATGCTTATCATTTCAAAGATGCCCACTGGCCACCATCTCCATCCATTAGTTACCTGGTTCTTTTGTTTCTGTGGGTATTGCAAAGAATTATCAAGATCGCCAGCAATAGTAATGGAAATAGCCTTATGATAACCAGTCTTAGAGTCTTATGATAGTCCTGGTCTTATATCAATTGTGCTAAGGCACAGTAAGATAACAAGTAATAAGTGCAAACTCAAGGTCAATATCTACTAAATTAAAGCAAATATGACAGTGGTGTCTTACATTGTAAAAAATGTTATTGAAGTATTGCTGAGTGCACTTAAGAACAATGCATTTGTTATTTGACTGGAGTAGACAACTTTCTGTAAATTATACAACTAATAAGGCTTTAGAGGGGGTCACGTGCAGTACATGACTTGGCATAATGATAATGGCTGTTAGAGCAAGCCCTGACTCATAGAATCCCCATTTTTAAATTAAACCCAATTTTTAAAATGAGGCTTTTTTTTGCGTGCTGAATGTCATAATGGACTAGTCATGGATATGAAGCGGTTGCATATTAATATAAATGCATGTTTGATAAATGTATGTTTGATACACCTCCACCATGTCCAGTGAGCTATTGCTGAAAACTGTTCAGTCACACAGAGAGATGGCTAAGAGCCAAGCAGGGGAGGTGTGTGTGTGTGTGTGTGTTGGGGCGGTGCTTAATAAATTGATTAAGCAGTGATAAACTGTTTTGGTGTTTCCATCTCCCCTTGATTGTTACACACTAAGCATGTATATAAGGAGGGTGGGTAGGGTGGAAGATACCAGATAACAGATACCAAAATATCTTTCAATAGATATCAAATCATCATTCATACCAGTATGTAGTTTTATGAATTACAGAGTAAAGTGTGTAGCTTTAAAGGGATAGTTCGGTTTTTAACACATTAAGCCCCTTTCACCTTTCACCTGTGAAAGGGGCTCAATGTGTTAAAAACCGAACTATCCCTTTAAAGAATGTATTTGTAATTATGCAGTTCTGTAATCATTTCTTCACATGATTGACATAACCTTTGCTCTAAAAGCAATTTAGTCCTGGTGAAAATCGTATAATGTGCCAATTCCAAGAGTAAGTTTTTGCAGATTTCCTATTTAAGAAGCTATACATCATTACCTTTGCCATAAACTTTCACACAACAAACCAGAGAATTTTTTTTTTATCTGTCATCTTAACAGAGTCATCGCAGATGCCAACATACATGTATGAAAAGTCTTCAGAGATAAGCGTCCTGCTGTATGTAATTGTATTTGCATACAGGGAACTACTCATAAACACGTCAGAACAGTGAAATATGGATAGGCATTTCAAACTTTCTATTTAAATGTCATGAAATATGGCAACGAAAAAATGTGTCCCCATCAAAGGATAATGCCGAGTAGTGGGTGTCTAGTGCAGAGGGCCATCCATCATGTAGACAATAAAGGGAGTTTTTGCCTGACGTAGGAAATTTATGGTCGCCCTTCCATGCCCTAATAACTCAAACATAGTGTCAGGTTCTGACAGGCGTTGCCGAAAACAGCAACCCCGTTATCAATCAAAAGAAATCCCCTGCATATGTTAACTTTTCTCTGATCAGCAGTGCACTTTATGGACGAAAAGGCGAATGTTGATCTGAAACCTTTTAACGATCTACTGACCTTGGCAACAGCATGAGAAACGATCCAAGTAATTACGCATACCTTGGTTATATGTCAAATCTGCTAAATGTATATATCAGACGGAAGTAGTAGGCAGTGACGATTCTTCGTGTTTAATGTAAACAATACTTCCATAGACTTACATGGTCAAACCTGTTAAGACTATGCTTTTATTGTAAGGATGGGTTAACAGTTCTATAAAAGTAAACGATTTGCAGTAATAAAATAAAATTTCACGTTGCTCTTCATATCTACTATTTAGTTTTAAACCATATCAGTTTAATATGAGTGAGCAGATGCTGCCAATGGTGGATCTCAGAACAGTACCGAAATAAGGAATGTGAGTCATGTTTGCGTGTCTGTCAAATAAGTCATCTTAAAATATCATAACCCCTTATATGACTGAAAAGGACAGTATGTTATATGACCAAGGGCTTGATGGTTGGTCTTTGTTTAACTGATCCGGTACATGGCCTCCAGCGACTCAACACTGTTGTGCGATGTTTTCAATAAGAAAGTCTAGGAGTCAGCACCACTTTAGGCGTCTACAGACCTAAAGCTCAAAAGGAATCTCCTCCCACTAACAGGAAAAACAGCCTCGAAACTTACGCCCATATCAAAAGAGAACGTCACATCCCCTTGACCCTCCAATCACCTCGAGGTTCATTTTGATTGGAAGGCGGCAAAGCCTTTAATCTCGGGACGAACGCTGTGCGTCTCTGAAGAACGCGAGTCATTCTACTACATCTCCAGACGCGAGTACATGCTTACGGACCTGCTGCTAGAGTTGTAAAGCGATATGATGTAGTCTCAACTGAATCCGCGTTACATGACTTGGTGTGGATTTCAAACGTCGTATTTGAGGACTTATTATTTTTATCGCCGTTTAGTAGTTTTCCACACAGGAAATATATGTGTTGTTAACTTAAAAAAAAAAAATTAATTGTATTTCTCAACAAATGCGTTTTCTTTCGTCTAAATGACAGTTGGGTCATGATTACATCGTCTTCGGTTTCTGTACTGAGAAATTGTTCAACCAACCCAATTTGGGAGAGCTGCGATAGAGAGAAAAACGTCTCTTCGAAAACAAACAAACCATTCGTGCATCCCGTGTCTCCGTCTGATCCTCAACGGCAGGCTAATCGTCTCCCCATCAAAATTCTGAAAATGTTGACGGCACGGGCTGGACACATCTTGCACCCGGAGTATTTGCAACCTTTACCATCTACTCCCGTGAGTCCCATAGAGGTAAGAATTTTAATAAAGGCCAGGCATGCGTAACTCTCAACTACGCATTTCAGCCTGTAATGCATGTGTATGTTGTGCGAACGTGCAGAACATTTTAGCCTTCTCGTATAAGTAGATTTATTAGATACACGATCTTTTGAGTGCTACACAACTGTTAATCTCAACTTCAAAAATACCGTGATATGTTTAACTGTTTTGGTCGCGCGTTATGTTATGCGCAATGCGGAGCGCACAGTAATAGTGCACCCTAATATATTGACGTTGGCATGATAAACAAAATAAAAGCGTCACTGCATATTTAATGTGACATTGCGCAGTAATTGTAATTGCAATATATTGTGTTTTTATTATTTTGCAGCTGGACGCCAAGAAAAGTCCTCTGGCTCTTTTAGCTCAAACATGTTCTCAAATTGGTAAACCAGACCCACCGTCCTCTTCAAAGCTGTCGTCTGTAACAGCAAATGGATCTACTGACAAGGACTCCAAATCCGGTCCTCTGAAAATGAGTGATATTGGAGCTGAAGACAAATCAAGCTTCAAGCCATACTCTAAATCCACGGAGAAGAAGGATTCGTCGTCGGGTGCTTCAGGAGATAAAACGGGTTTCCGTGTGCCTAGCGCCACCTGCCAGCCGTTTACTCCTAGGACAGGGAGTCCGAATTCATGCACCTCTGTTTCTCCTCTCCCGTCGGAGTGTAAATCGTTAGACAGGGAGGACAAAAAGGATTCTGATAGTAATAAGAATGGTATTTCTGAGGGCTCTGGGAACGGTGGCGCAAATCACAACAGGATAAGTGGTAGTGGTGCTAACGGGGAAGTAAACCAACAATCGGAGACTACAAGTGGGTCAAAGCCCGTCACCTCCGACACGACCTCTGTTTCTTCTGCTTCGTCTGCCCTCGGATCCGGACTAGTAGCTCCCGTTTCCCCCTACAGACCGGGTCACACCGTTTTCCCCCTTCCGCCTGCTGGTATCTCATACCCTGGAAGTCTAGCGGGGGCTTATGCTGGGTACCCACAACACTTTTTGCCTCCGGGGGTTTCCCTAGACCCAACAAAGTCGGGCAGTCAGCTGCTGAACGCGCAGTTCGCTGCGGCTAGCTCTCTTGGTTGCAGCAAAGCTGGTTCCAGCCCTCTGGCTGGAGCTTCGCCCCCATCAATAATGTCCGCCAGTTTGTGTAGAGATCCGTACTGTCTGAGTTACCATTGCGCAAGCCATTTATCTGGCGCCGCCGGGGCCAACTCACACGAATCAGCCGCTGCTGCTGCAGCAGCAGCCTCAGCTTTGAAGTCTGGATATCCTCTCATGTACCCATCACACCCCCTTCATGGCGTTCATTCCACACCACCATCTTTTGCTGGACATCCATTATACCCGTATGGTTTTATGCTTCCAAATGACCCACAGCCACATGTTTGCAATTGGGTCTCGGCGAACGGACCCTGTGACAAACGGTTTGCCAACTCCGAAGAACTTCTCAATCACTTGCGGACTCACACTGCCTTCGCCGGAACTGAGAAATTAATCTCAGGATATCCAAGCTCCTCCACTCTAGCCAGTGCTGCGGCAGCAGCAATGGCATGTCATATGCACATACCCCCGACGGGGGCTCCCGGAGGCCCGGGAGCGCTGGCACTCAGGACCCCGCATCACGCACTCGGACTCAGCAGCCGTTACCACCCGTATTCCAAGAGCCCTCTGCCGACTCCTGGAGCACCTGTACCGGTGCCCGCGGCCACTGGTCCCTATTACTCCCCTTATGCATTGTACGGGCAAAGACTAACCACAGCTCCAGGACTTGGATATCAATAGAGACTGTCATCTTCAAAGTTTATAAAAAGATTTGAATTATATGCCTAAAGATTTTCTATATTGAATGTCCACGTCGGCAAATGGTCGATGGGCCACTATTTATTTACGTTAGCTTCAAGCGATACAAAAAATAAAATGATGAACCCCAATTTGGAAGAGACTCCGTGTTTTTAGACAAAAGTCCCTGAAATTGCATCATGTTTATGGAGGTTGCGTTAGTTTTAAACTTTGTAGTAACCGTTGATATTTGATTCTGGTATGCAAGATGTAGGCCTAGATGTGAGGTTTAAATCAAATTTAGTCTCAGTTCATTTTAAATATCTACACTTAGGCTTATTGAAACTAGTAAAAAAAAGCAGTGTATATATTAGGTTTGGAGAAATTACAAGGCTATTTTATGAATATTAAAATGTAATTAAATTGAATTTCAAAATGTAGGCTACTCCCCACGTTCGGGGTAGCCTATTTTATGAATTATGAAATCTTAACATGGAATTTGAACCGAATCACGCTTAATATTTAGGAATATAATTATTCCAAAGAGCGTTTCTTAGTGGGATCAGATTGTTAGGCCTAAAAGCTGAATAATACTTTTGCGTCGATTTGACTGTCAGCATTAGTAGGCCTATGCATTATCGCATTGGCAATGACCTATAGAATGGGAACTTATGTAGGCTATTTTCCCCAATGGCCTACGTGTTATTTTCTCCCGTGATTTCATAACTGAAGTAAAGCATGGTTTATATGAATCATATAAAACCTTACATTATAGTACTCTGATAGGCCTATAAATTAAGTTTTCTGAAACACACATATATAACAGGCCAAGTACTGATTATTTTAACTGTCTATCAGTAGCCTAGACTAGGCCTATATCATACCAACACGTAAAAACAGACGACCTTGCTTTTGTAGTGGTTGCTCGTCTGAAAGAGTATAAACAGTATAAAAAGTAGTCTTATTTCCCAAGTGTTCATATGTTTTCTAGAGTAATTAATTTGTCATTGTGTTTCTGGCCTGGCCATTTGTAGAATATAGCAAAAGAAAGTTGTGCTACACATTTTCGTAACTCCCTGTCGAGAAATTGTTGAAAGTAGGCCTACAACAATCCGGAGGACTGCTGAAAGTATCGCCAAACGTGCCTATGCCATAAAGTACGTCTGAGGGACGAAACAACGCTTGCACTCTAAATTGTAATGGCCTATAGCCTACTCTTGTGTTTTTAATAATTTAAATTATTTTGAACTAATTGAAAATGCCAGAAAATAAGCCTATCATGAAAAATGTTGGTTTTAAAATTGCGTTGACAGTGCTGGCTGACGACTGAATCTTGATTCAATAAGAACCCAGACTTAATTAAAAGCAAGTGTTCCTTGAATATGGCAGAATCCACAGCTGCAAAGGGAGGCGCCCGGGGAGTGGGGAATCTTAGGGAATCCAATCGCCGGATCCTAGATTTACTTCTAAAGCAATATTCATCAATGTTAAGAGGGAGGACACGACGGGGGTGGAAAAGTGTCGTGTCTGCTAATGTCATAACCTTGGCCTTGACCCGTAAGCTGGCCTTCAGATGATTAATGTAACTTCATAACCCTGCGATTGAGGCCCTGTTGAGATTAGTCCATGAAGGAATAAATAATCGCGCATTTTTTCCGTGATGGGAGTAAAGTGCCCACAGTCTCACCCCTTTAAAATCTGCCCTGTGCTGGACAAGATGGCCTGTTATGGACAGAAAGACAAACACATTTAGCCTACTCTCTGAGATATGTCTCCTCAACTTTGGGTCTATTTTATTTGATAAAAAAAAACTTTTGGTTTTGACTATTGCCTTTATCCATTCACACCAATCAGGTTTATCAAAATCTGAAGAGAACCCTGATATTTAGGTTAATAAAATAGCCTAATAGTAATAAAAACATCTCCTTATACACGATATAATAAAAGAAATGCAAATGTGAATATTCAAATAATATTTCCGGTTCTATAGCAACATTGAAGTTGACTGTGAGATAAAACTATTTTTATAGTACATTGCGATAAGTATAACCACCTTTCTAGATAAAATAGATCACATTTTTTTCTTTGTTAGGCGACATTTTAATTTACGCTATAAATTCATCTAGGGTCTATGACTAATCAGCATTTCTCAGGATGTCATTGAAATGTTTAGACTAAACTAATCAGCATATTCTTTTTGGTCAGGTGTGTGTGTGTGTGTGTGAGAGAGAGAGAGAGAGAGAGAGAGAGAGAGAGAGAGAGAGCAAGCGCACGCGCGTCCACGGGTGTTTTCAATATAGGGCACTGTCGATGTGGTAGCCTTTGTATTTTAGTCTCTGTATAGTCTATTGTATATAGGCTATTATTTTTTTTAAAGACCATAACGTCTAAGTAACACACTAGTAGTCTAAGCCTAGTTTCAAATTCTGATTGATATATGTAGTCTACCAAGGTTTCAACTGGATTGCTTTTCAGGAGGGTGTAAAGGCAGATTTTAACTTTATCTTCAGACACAGAGGTGTCACAAGGGTCACAAAAATATCTACAGTCCATTAGGCCTTGCACAAAATAAGTCAGCCTATCGCATTCGTCGGCAACACAGCCCTAAACAATGATTTATGGTGACAAGGGACGCGAGACATTTCCACAGATTGTGTGATTGCGGTAATGAAGCCGTAAAAAACCCGACAACATGAAACGACGCATGAGAGTCCTACGCGTTTAATCAGCTCCCTACAGAACCTCATAGCATCTGAGGTCCCGCGACGGCATTACCCATGCAAAGTAAATCACATTAATCCCCGGAGATAAAATCAACATCATTAATGGTCACATGTCGTATTCATCAAAACGAAACCATCGGCGTTTGACAGATTAATCCCAGCCCGAGCTCCCTGGTTGTGTGGTAATGGGCCTTGTCGTGGACGATTCACGATAATAAGGCTGCCGTTTAAAAAGATGCCCAGACCATAGGCCAACCATGAGATGCTGTCTGATTGAAGTAGCGCACAAAATTGCTGAAATCTCGTTTAGTTAATCCTCCTATGTCGATCTCGTTTCATGCTTACAACTTTGGAGCATTTTTAAATTGAGATAATACATAGCCTATATTATCGACAATTATAATTTACATCTTTGTCTTTATGCTCTTCTAAATATTTCAGATTTTCAACTTTAATGTTCTAATTTTGGCCCATAGGCCTCACTGAAGAAGCTAATGTAATTCAGTGAGGCAGATATTTTATAGAAACTATAGGGTTCAGGTGGAGGCTGTCACTAAGCATAAATAGGGAGTAAGGTTTGTGTTTATATTTGAGTAAGTGACCACAAACTCACATTGCACTTACCATCCACTTACAATGTCTATGATAATAGATAAGGATTTACCTTGTAGGATGTACCTGATATCTATTTTTGTACATTGACCAGTGGAATCACCCCCAAATGTAAAAAAAAATATTAAAATTCGATGTATGTTTAGACAGTATAAACAATGGCATGGAGCAACGTGGTCATTCAGACTAAGTTCATTTTTCTGAGTGACAAAATGTTTTTTTTTTCAGTCAAATTTGAACGGAGTGTTGAACCTGTAGCTATGTGCCTACCACCAAAATTTTGAAACAATTTAAAACATAGCAGGTGAAGGAAACCAATATAACATTCATCGTGTTTTGATGGTGTATACAACCTTTGTTCTTCAACCCAAAATTATACAGTCAAACGGGTCTTCTCAAAATTTTGGTTTAGAAAACATTTTATAATATTGTTGGTACACTTCTAAATGTGAAGACACGATGTACCTTCATTTCATTATCATCAAAGTGGTTCAGTTGATAAATCTAATCTAATCTTCCCAAACCCTAAATTGAGACTATGCTCAAGAAACTATTTTATTTTCAAAAACTGTGTTTGTCCTTATAGACCTATATAATAGATAAGATTAGGTAAAAGGCACCAGTAACTTTAACATCTATGTTCTTCCAAACATATCTTGCATTTTATCTTACAAGATAAATGGGTGAATAGTGCCAATCAGTTTTACAATGGTGTGTTAAATAAATAAGCTTTCTTTTTATACCACTGTTTACACAGAAAATTCACAAAGTGCTTCACAGGCAACAATAAAATCCTTCATCAGGATGCCCTGCTATGGCCCTTTGTGTACCAGTGCTTTGGTCATCTTGCCTGAGTTAGGATCTGTCATTGTGATTAAATGCTGTTGAGTTCTTAGACAACCATCCCAGGGTTAACCACGGCCACCCTTACACCTTCAAAATGAACCCAAGGACCCCCTTACCTCCATACATAATGTAAAGTCATGCTCTATCAATCATACCCAGAGCCACCACGCCTCTCTACACAAACCCACTCCCCATATAAGACTTTTGTCCAACGGGGACTTCAGGTTTGTGAGAACGCTTCTCTCTTCCCTCCACGACCTGCTCTCCAGCTGAGCTTTGAACTCAAATGTAGAAAGGGGGAAAATATCCCTGGCCTTGGCTTGTTCTGTTGCCTGTGTTCAGCGTGGTTAGCATGACCAGAGCAAGACATCTGCTGACACGGGGAAAGATGGCCGCCAACGGCTAAGCCGAGCCATGCTCATCTCCTTGGCCGCGGCAGCTGCTAGCCATGTGTCTTAGCATCTGGGAGCTGTTACGCCTGACGGCAGTGCATGTCATAAACACTGCCCGTGAGTCAGGCCATGGCTGTGTCACGTTTTAGAAGTCAATTTCTGGCTAGAATACTTCTCGGATTGGGATGTGTGTGTCTGTGTGTGTGTGTCTACATACGTGTGTGGGAAGTACACCTTCATATTATGCACAGTGCACTTAGCCACTGGCTGGGCACTCCCTCTCGCAGCAACGGAGCTCAAAGTTTGAGTCCACAGACAGTGCGCTTTATGGCATAAACAACAAACAACAGCTAATGCGAGAGGCCTATTAGCAGGTACTAAAACAGATAGAGAGACAGAGTGAACGAGATGAGAGCAGCAGATCTGTAGAAAGCTACAGGCCCAGCCTGTTAGGAACTTCCCAGCATGGGTTTGACTGATGAGGGCCTTCCTCACACTTATATAAATGAATGTCATCATTTTTCCTCAGCTGGTCCACTGGAGAATTCAGAGGCTCTTGAGTGAGTGTGTGTATGTGTGTGTGTGTGTGTGTGTGTGTGAGTGAGAGAGAGAGAGAGAGTGTAAGCTCAGCGCTGGAAAAGGGACTCGCATCACTGTTTACCGAGCCAGAGGGAAAATAAATGGCTTTTCGCATGTTCAATCAACTGCGAAGTGTGCATTCAATCACACAGAGAACCACTGGTTTGTTTTCGTTGACGAAAAGCTTGACTTTTTTCAAACATTCCCCCATATTAATCACTGCTATACCCCCACCCCTTCCATATTTCACTGAAACAGGAGTACACGAAAGGACTGGATTCCAAGTGCGTGTTTGAAAAGAACATCAGCTTAACCCATTCAAAATATAGTGACCGTCCATTCAAAAGCAACCGTGTGAGAGTAAAATCTGCAATTGCATTTGCAAAAAAGGTAGTGCATTTTGTTGTGCATGGCAACAGAACAACATAAAGCACCCCTGTACCTGGAGGAAACTTTGTTCGAACAAAATCGGGCTTTGAGGTTTGGCATGGGAGCGAGCAAGGCAGAACACCATCTAAGATTTCAGTAATTGAACAATAGTCTTGTGTAAGTTTGTCCGGGCCGCTCGGCAGCAGATGTTTGTCCTGGCATGTTTGAGAAGCAGGTTTGTTTTACAGGCCTACTAAGGTGCGAACTTGATGAGGAGTTATACTTTGCTATGTTACTATGTCAAGTAGAGCCTGATTATATATTTTTCTGGTTTTATCCCGTCTGTTTCTTTTCCCTTCAGTCACGCAAATGGTTTGCCACATTTTAGTAAGCCAAGTTTGGAAGTTTTACGAAAGACAATGCATTCACAAACATGGCTAGACCATAAAAGATAATAGTGTCTTTTAGTTAGTGTGACTGAATACGTGGGTAAATCACGTTTAAGCAGTGCTGACGGGCCGGCATCCCAGACCTCCTTGAACGTTCAATCATTTTTATTGAGGAAAGGCCGCAAATCCTCTCTCATAGTCCAGTCATTCCTCCTCATTTTCTGTTCTCAAAGCGGGTTATTATGAACAATTAAAGAGGCATACTTTTCATTAGTCTACATCACAAGGTCATGCTGGAGCTCAGGCTTGGCTTTTCCTCCTCCTCTGCCCACGAAACCAGAGCTCTCCTGTATTTAAAATGCAATCAGACATAATGCCTTTCAAATAAAAGCACAGAGGAAGTCTGCTTTTTATCAATACATCACTCCTCCTCAGAAAATCTCCCCCCCCACATACACACACACACCACTCCACTTCCCATAACCCTGTAGGTTGGGTGCATGTAACATTTATTCTGCTTTGCAGAGAGATTAATGGCCCACTCATGCATCTCGGCGCTTATCCATTTTCATAACTCCGGTGTGAAGTGATTTTGATTCATCAGCAGAGACAAATGAGGAGTAAGTTAGTGCGGCAGCTGCTTCTCCAGTCGGCAGCCATATTTCTCCCAAGCGCCGACAACTCGCCCATATTCATATTTCACCCGCCGTGCCTGTCCAGTACAATGGCGCAGTCGAGAGAGCGATGAGGCACACCATGGAATGATGTGTTGTTAATTGCAGGGCTCCCAGTCTCTGGTCTTAGTGCCTTTGTCCCTTAATCGCAGAATGGAGATAGGAGTCGAAAGATGCAAGTTGGGCACATACAGGGATCTGTGGAAGGATACATCTTTACTTGAGAGAGTTTGGTATTCACTGGGTATGCGGTGACCCAGCTGGATACCATTAGCATTCCTAGTCACCTACCGATGTTAAATTAAAACTACTTTGGAAGATTTCGGAATTCCTTACTTTGTTCGTACAGTTGCTTTATGATATTGGGATAGGGTATGATAATTGTGCTAATCCTCTTCAATCAATCAACAACAAATTGTTGTGTGTTCCCCTACTGGAGTGTTTTTGGGCAAGATGGAACACATATCTGATAAGACAGGCATGTGTATTATTATTGTACATATATAATATTTGTAACTGGAAAACAAATTACACAAAATACAACCCAATACACAATTTCAAATCATGAAAGAGAGGTGCAAGGTGAATGGGTGGGGGGAGAGTGGTACCATAGTAGACCCGACAATCTGTCATCAACAAAGCCTACGGAAAGAACAACTGTGAGTTAAACAGTGGTCCCTTGTCTGTCAACAGGAGACAGAGCCTATAATTAACAGTGCGCCAGCAAAGAGGGGGGGATCTGTGGGCTTCGTTTTGAAGCCGCCACGAAAAGCAAACTTTTTTTGTATCTAAATGACTTGCTTACGTGGAATTGACTGCTTGCGGTTGGTGTGATTAATGACTTGTGGCCTTGTTTAGTGTAGCTGGCTAATTAGCTGCATGCAGACCGACTGAGGTGCCATGAAATCTTTCTTTTTTTTCCTTGATAACATGAACTTCCTTCTCTCCCTCTCTCTCTCCTTTCTTTCTGCATAATGGTAGCATGTGGAAACTTTTACGGTCAGATCTGTAGAAAACAGATGACACAGATGGTGAGGAAGATGAATGGAGGCTCCAAAAGCAGCAAACACTGTCTAATTTGAAAGAACACAAATGTATGGAATACTGGCATTGTGTTCTTATTCCAACTCATGCTCCGAACATAAGAGTGTGTGCGTGTGTGTGTGGAGGTAAGGGGGGGGGGGGGCTTGGTGTTTAAAGTCCAAGTTTCTTGGCTACAGCTTTAAAACTTGGCCCTGGGATATTCAAGCCAGAGTTCTTCACAGAACTGCCAAGAGCGCGCTTATTTTCCCTGAAAATATTTTCACCACCTTTTTTCAGAAATGTACAGTACAGCAACAGCATTTTATCATCAATTCAACTGTCTGTGTTATGACCGGGGGAAAAAAAAGAAAAATTAGTTGAGAAAAGTGCTTCCTCGAAAAGTTACTGGCTGTTTGAAGGGCTGCCACATAGGCTGTCACCAGTTGTATGACTAAAACTTAATAAAGTTGAGTGAAGTCTGCATACCTTGCCCAAGGTGACAGGCTCTAATCGCTTTAGTATCAGAGTGTCACTGAACAATGCAAAGACCCTCTCGGATGAAAAAAAAAAACCTACGTGCGGTGTTCAGCGAAATTCCTCTTAGTTTTGGTTGGAGCTGACACACGCTCAGCGTGACACTGTGTTTACACAGTATTTCCAAGATGGAGGTCCCGCGAGCGGGACGAGCCAAAGCCAAGGAGGAAAAATAACTGTGAGCGCGACTTGCCATTTTCTTCCTCTGTGCGAAAACATTTGACTCAGATCCCTGACATTGATGAAAAACAGTAGGAGACAAGCGAAGGGGGCCTCTCTGGCAGCAATACAACGAATGAAAAATGCAGAGTGGACCTCGCGCAGAGAAATAATGTTTCATGTCATGGGTGTTGGTCTGTTAGCGGTGTGACATTCATGTCCACAATTCCCAACAGGGCCTGTATTCTTTGAAGCAAAGGCAAGAATGAAGTGAGGTGAAATGGTGTGGATGTCGATGGATGGGTATGTGATTGTATGTGTGTGAGTGTGTGTGTGTGTGTTCGGTGGGGGTGGGAGGTTACTAGAGCCAGCTGCTGATTATATTATCAGACTAGCATGTAGCCCTTGGTAGGGAATGAGAGAAGCTCTCTCTTCGTCCCATAGCACTCAGCAACAGCCCCTGTCTCATCCATATATCACTTAGCGTCGTGACAAATGTTTTTCACTTTCCAAAATTAGATCAGACGAGCGCTATTAATCTTGTCACTGTCTGGAAAGAGCAACAAGATTCCACCCTTCACTCTCCTTCTCTGTTCCTAAATGTCACTCCTTTTTTCCCCTTTCTTTTCTTTTGTTTTCTCATCCTTGCCTTGTTTACTGAGCAGATGTGGTATCAAGGTGTTTACTCATTCAGAAAATGTTTATGCACGGCCGTGCCTTGCCGTATTGTTCCTGTGCTTATGAAGCGGTGTCCATCCCCTGCTTTTTAAATATAGTCTGCGAGGGATCTTGCTCTTGAGAACCATCAAGGCAGTCTGGAGGATATCTCTGGCACCAGTGCTGGGCTTGACCTCTATAGGAACTAAAAAAGACCTTCAGTCAGTCACCCACTTTGCAAATTAACAGCGCAACACAGCATGTCAGGTGCCAGCCTCCCCTGACAGTTACTAGCCATTAGGGGAGTAGTGATGTTTTCACCATGCGACAGACAGAGAAGTCAGTCAGAGCTTCTTTTCCCTCTTTCCATCACATCTTCCCTCGTCCTCCTCTTCTCATTTTGTGTGTGTGTGTGTGTGTGAGAGAGAGAGAGAGAGAGTTTGAGTGTAAGTGTGTGTTTGCGGGCTTTATAGAGGGTTGTCTGTCAGCTGGCGCTCAAGTCATAACAAATCACTGGCACTCAGCTGAGGCTGAACATTCGCCGGTGTCGCAAAGAAGACGGATGACCTACAGGCCTTTGAAGTGAGGCTGGCGTCTCAGATGGGTCCGCCGCGCTGACAGAGAAATATACACAACAACACAACCAGTAATGAGAACATTAAACATTCTTGCCACCTGACAGACATGACAGAAAAGCTTCGGATGCACATCAATCATCCCGCCCAGATGTAACCTTGACAATTAGTCCTCTCTTTAAATACATACTGCAAACCCTGGCTTTTTGGGAAAAATAGTAGCACAGGGCTTTTGACCATTAGGGATGAGGAGGGAGGGGGGTGGGGGTGGTGACAATACTTTCTGTGTGCATTTCTGCAGAAAGTGTGAAAAAATAATAGTGAAAACAAAGTACAGAGATCTCGTATGAGGCACCAGAAATGAACAGAGAACAGCCGTGGCCGAGCCGCGGGCGAGACCTCGATGTTGGACGTCTACTCTGGTGGCGGTGACAGAGCACTCTGTGACAGGACGAGCTCCGCCTCAAAGATGACAGCCAGACGTTAAACATTACACGCATCTCGGCGCGCGCTCAATACTCTGTTGCTATGAATAATCCCGCGTCACAGCACTCGACTGCACTCCGGATGAATATTTTATGCTCTGTCTGTGATAATGTTTCAGTGATGGAGGTTAAGCGATGGCTAAGATAAGTCAAGAGCCGACCATTTTAGGAGCACTTTTCTACGGGAGAAGTGAATAGCTTCCTCCGGCCATTTTGCCCGCATTGTAATTTCTCATTTAGGAGTTTCCTCGGCCCTTTACCCATCCCGACAAGATCCCAGTCGTCAACGGACTGACCTCAGAGTATTTGTCTCTCTCTCTCTCTCGCTCACCCTTTCTCTTCCCTCCTTTCCTCTTTTTAGCACCATGTTTATTTACCTTCAAAAGAAACTCAAGATCTCCCTCCCAGCCTGCTGTGGTATTAACACGCCCTAATCATGCTGCTTGACCTAACGATGTGTTAATCGCCCGTCTGTTTTCAGCACCTGCTTCTTCAGAACCAACCCGTGAAAAACGAGACCCCTTCATAGCACTCCTCCTCATTCACCTGTTAACCCTCGTAACTAAAGATAAAGACATCTCAACTGCTGAACCCACGACAAAAGGGCAAGAGAAAGGGATATGAGACCAAAGGAGGAATAGTATACTGCTCATATCAACCTCTCATATCATTACTCGTGTTTTCTCTTGTAAGTGACAGATTTTAATCCTGAGGTTCCGAGGTCACTGATTGCTTTCGGTTGGAAGAAAAACAAGAGAACTTGATAAGACATAGATGAGAGCAGCGAATTGACAGCTAATGCAGTCAGTTTCAGTTTAATTTCATTATGTTTTGAGTTAGCTGCTGGTTCATAATTTGGTCTACTATATGTGGTACTAAATGCTAGCATTTTGCTAACTATACCTACACACAGTGGGTAGCAAGAAGCCAAAGCCATTTGAGCTGGCCAGTCATAGGTTTGTGCTATTCATGGGTCTCGATTGGTCATGATGGATAGTTCGGAGAGGTATCGCCAGCCCTCGGAGAGCATGTTGGAGAGGGTCCGCAGGACTGTGCGTGTGGTGACGTGTCTGTGCTTTGACACAATTGGACGAGTATAAATTACCTTTAACTTTATCCAAATGTGGGCACCATCTGGGGGTTGAGGGAAGGGGATGACAAGGGGGTAGGAGGATTCCAAGGGCCTTACACTGACAGGAGGTCTCAGAGAACATTTTAATAATATAATATAATATATTAACCAAATGTTTGGGGGGGTCAAAATGATTTTCTGTTATTATGGGCCAAAATTTCCAGCAGCTCCTCTGCAAACAGTCATGTTAATGATGCAGCCTGGCCTCTGAATGTGAGTGATAGAAAGAGGAGGTGAAGCAGAAACTCGTTCCCAAAGGAAGTAACGTGCAACTTATTTTCTTCCCGTCCACAGCAGGAGCAATAAATAGTGGGCCACGAGTTGGCCCGTTGGCACGGTTACGAGATCCACCTGCACTTGAGCAGCATAATTAGTGGCCCTGAAGATGATGGACGACTCGGCCTCACCTACTGGAACAGCACGCTGAATGAGGACACAACTAATTGCCATGCAAAGACACTAGGCACGGGGAGGGGAGGGGAAGAGAGAGAGAGAGAGAGAAAGATGCAAGGGCATTTCTGTAGCCAAAATGCCCGTCCCTTCACACACACACACACACAAACACACCACTTCTAACAGCAACACAAAACCTCCCATCTCTCAACTGGTCTTTATCCCCCATAAATCACTGACTGCTTACAGCTGATAGTACCTTTAGTCATCAGCATGCAATTGGCTTAGCGACAGCATCTCTCCCCACCACATTAATGCTCCCACCCAGCCTCCCTCAAAATGTGGAGCTCATGGCACACTTCCTCATTGTCTTCATCCTAACTATGACATCACCCTCACCCTCTCCTTCTTCTTCCCACCATCATTTTACACTTATCAGAAAATGGAGTCCAGATGGGTGGAAAAATACCCTCAGCCTCATAGTGAAGCTCTGGTGCTTCTGCCTCTGAACCCATAGAATGCAGCAGATATTTTTGTGGCGAAGTGGGATGAGGCATGAGAGAAAAATTAGGGGAAAGTAGTGCCATGGTGGTGTGTGTGTGTGTATGTGTGTGTGTGTGTGTGTGTGTGTATGTGTGTGTGAGAGAGAGAGAGAGAGAGACTCGCCTGTGTAGCCTGCCAAATGCTTTGGGTGATTACAATCCAAGGTATCAGACAACAAGACAGGTCTAGGGAGCGACTGAGATGAATTGCTTGCACACTCGCCTGTGGCTGAGAGGAGAATACTGTAATTGCGAACAATTCCCGACATTCTCTCCCTCTCGATCTCGACGGGCCTCATTCACCGGCATCTTTGTAAGAATTTTCTTACATTTCCAGTTCCTAACCTGGCTCCCTATAAATCATTGATCTGAGCGAAAAGATTTGACAAATGCCAGAATCCTTGTGGAGACAGAAACCATTTTTTTTTTTTTGCTAATGTTTTGCCCGTTAAACATTTGGAACTCCAATGTCCCATTTGCTGTGGTGTCCACAAGACAAGACTACTGAATAAGGTGCTGTATAAAACTGAATCAAATAGAAACACTAACCTAAAGTGTGTCTGCCTCTGTTGTTATGGGGAGTGTACCCTGAATACAAATGCACTGAATTGCAAATGTTATTGAGATGCTGCAGTTTTGTCAAACCTACATTTTAAAACATCAAAAAAAGTGAGCCATTTATACGTCAATTAGTAAAATTCCCATCAAAGGGAATAATAATCGAAACTAATGTACACATTCAAATCAACTATTTTGCTAAATCTATTGATTTATACTATATAGTTGGATTCAATTATTGAAATCATATAGTGGAATCAGTTTCATGTATTTCTATATATTGTATATTTACAGCCTCAGATAGGATATGAAGCATTGCTTAGCACCCCTGTCTGAATGACGCATATGATGTAAACCTTTCTGACCTGGTGTCACTGGCTCATTTGTAAAACAAACAGGGTTGTTTCCAATCAAGCCTGCAAAACAATGAGGTGTCGCATCAAAAAGGCTCATCTGTTCAATGCAAGGTTAAAATAGCCCGTGCTGAGACAGCCATTCAAATGTCTGGTTTTCTTCCGCACCTCCTAAGACCTGAGCAGACATCTGGAAACCTCCACCCTCTGACTCCATCCCAACTCCTCCAAATCACTGTTTGGAATAAATACATAAACGTTTACAGTTGCCAGGGAGAACATAATCATTATTGTTCTCACTCGGTGCACAGACGAACAAGACATCATAAAGTCACTCTACTGTTCTTTCGTCGTTTCCAATCGCCAGAGGCAATATCACACTCATATACACCGGACAAAAAAAAATATTATCTTTCAGAAGTGCACAGAGAGCGTTAGCCTTCTACAATTACATTGTGTCGACCTCTTTCGAGGGCACAAGGCTTTATAGCCGCCTTATGCTATAAATCAACACATTCAGGGACGCTTAGAGCACAGCTACAAAGGAATATGTCTTTACACCGACTTCACACCAGGCTAGCTCTCTTGTGTCTCTCCTTTTCGCTCTCTTTCCCTCCCTCCGCCCCATCTCTCTCTCTCTCTCTCGCTCTCTCTCTCTCTCTCTCTCTCTCTCTGTTCCTGTAATGGTATATCATCATCATTATCATCCTGAGCTTGAGTTGCCCGTTGTCAGGAACTGGCTCACGGCAGCAGCGGCGAGGGGAAGTTTCATTACGTTGGCAATCATTCACCCTGACAGGGCTCCTTACAGGAGTGCGTTAGCACGGCTTTTCACTCCTCGGAAAAGTGTCTGAGGCCGGGAGAGCCACGGAGAGGGCTTGAGGGGTAATGGCCATACAAAAGGGGAGGAGGATTCCAACTTTTTAGGGCGTTTTTTTTTTCTTCTTTTTTTGTAAGGCTGTGCGTTTCATTTCAATGACTTGATGGATGACCTGTCATGTAGTACTTGCCTGATCATTACTTAGTGCAATTGTACTGAGGGGGAGGAAGCTCAGGACTGGGATGGTGTCAAATCAACACCTGATGTGGACAGCTGATAAAAAAAAAAAAAAAAAAAAAATATATATATATATATATATCAATAAAAATACATATTATATCAAAAAAAAAGATTTTTTTTTCCCTGAAAAAAGAAATAGCTCTACAGAAACACATAAAAAATGTCAGCAAAATGCATGTGTCATCGTATTCAATAATGCATCAGACAGAATCCAAATACACAGCCGGCTTTTTGCACGGTGAAATGCACTGCAATCGCTGAAATGAATCCTGCTGCGCAGCATCGGCTGCATAACATCTCACATTCTCCTGGTGTCTTCGACCACCCCCCCCCACCCACCCCACACACACACACACACACACACACACATACCCAACTACCATCCTACTTGCACTCACTCACTCACTCATCACGTTGCACTACAAAGAGACGTGCCTCCGGATATCATCCGTCAGACCAGGCCTTTTATGACCCATCAAAAGACAATGCACTGTCGAAAACAAGAAGCGCCTTCACCATGATGTGACAGCAAATCCTCCGGAGGAAGATTAAACAGTCTTTGAAAATGGAGGGAAAACTGAGTGTGTGTACGTGTTTGTGTGTGTGTGTGTGGGGGGGGGGGGGGGGGGGGAGGTGTGGGACTATGTGGTGTCATTGCAGGGGCTTAGCAGGGGGAGCAGCGTCTTTGATTGGATTGTACAGTAGGCTTTAAAAAGGTATTGTGATTTGTAAAAAAGAAAAAGGTGTGTAATTTGTGTTAGGCGGAA
>JAGFZM010000004.1:418502-481688 GCA_017657215.1 Limnothrissa miodon | reverse complement strand
AGGGGGGGGGGGGCAAAAAAAATGATCAGTCAACAAAGTCAAATCAAGGTGTGATTTGCAGTCACGGACAAAAACGGCGTCTGGGGAAAAGCTTGTGTTGTGTTTATTCATAATTCTTTCAGGTGTGACGTCCCAGCTGCCTGGTCTGTGGGCTGATTGGAGTGGCCTGTTTACGGCTGAAGTATGATACAGCTCCTGGAGTTGTGTGGCGCTCGAGAACCTGAGCCTGCGCCGGGTCCTCTTTAGACGGGAAGACATGTCTAAGGACTAAGACAAATTACTTCTGTGATTAATGTAACGGTAAATGAAACTCCCAAGAGGCGAAAATGAAGCCAGTGCATGCCTACAGACACCAGCGGCCAGAGAGACACACATATCTCTGAAGGGATCCAAGGTTTCTTTTTTCATTTTTTTTCATGTTCTTTTTCTTTCCTCTCTCTCTCTCTCTCTCTCTCCCCTTTCAAAAAGGAGTGGCCGTCATGTAGCCATTACAAGTTGAGAGAACGACGGGACAAGAGAAACGGGACACCCCGCCACCCCCCCCCCCCACCCCCACCCAATCTCGCACCTCTCCCCCACCCCACCCTCCTTCACCTCTTCTCTCGCACCACAATTACATTGTTGTCAGCATGTCACTGATACAGGCTGACAGCAGACCCGGCCTCCAGAAATAATTCATCAGGTGGCGGCGAGAGAGAAGAGAGAGAGAGAGAAAGAGAGAGAGAGGGTGGGGGTAGAAAGAGAGATAGAGAGAGAGAGAGAGAGAGAGAGAGAGAGGATGGGCAAAGAGAGAGGTGCGATACGTGATCCAGTTCAGACCTGCCGGTGCACTCCTATCCAATATTATGGGGGAGAGAACATTAATCGCCCCAGCAACCCCCTCACGACAGCCCTCCCCACCCCAACACCCGCTCTCCCAACGCACTCAGTGTTGAGAGAACACTCATTTGGGAGAGTTGGAGAAATTAGAGCATGCACACACACACACACACACACACACAGAGACACATACAGTAAACCCACACGTACACACACATGAAAAAACAGTGAGTCTCACATTTCGTTGCATAAGTGGTTAGCACTCTGCCACTAAGCCCAGGAGGAGGTATGTTTTATTCTTAATGTCACACATTGAGCTCAGAGGATCGGGTTCACACTGACCTGAATGCAGCTTCAACACAAACAACGCCATGCTAATAGAGCAGCACAATCACAAACACACACACACACACACACACAGCCACTGGGGTCAAGCAATGATGGATATGTTATAACCGAAAGACATAAAGAACAAACATAAATTAGAACATGATTTGTATGCTGTGGGTCTGTATGTGATGATATTGTACTGACGGAACCTTTTACTCAGTTCCCAGGGGTGGTGTCACTGTGGGTGCTGTGTCACAATGGGATGGGGGTTAGGGTGGAGGTGGGCTATTTTCTGTTAAGCGTTTTCTGGCACCCACCCAAGCCTCTGTAGGCAGGGGTCGGTTGGAGCGTCCATCAGACAGGCTACGCTGATGTCAACATCGTTTGTCATCAATTATTCACTTCGGCCACTACTCGGGTGAGTAGTGAGAGAGGGGGACCAGGACTCTGGTCTCTCTCACCTTTGAACCTCCACACACACACACACACAGACAGAAACACACTCACATTAAATGGGTAAGGAGTTTTTGACACTAACATTCCATTGCATGGCGGGGCGAGGGTTTGGGAAATAATTGATGGTGTGTGTATGTGCGTGTGTGTGTGTGTCTAAGCGTGTCCGTGACCTGGCATTTGCTTCACAGCTCACAGGAGCGGGAGAAAGAAAGAGAGAGAAAGCTCGTCAGTGCCCCTGCCCAAAGACGCAGATGGCCCCAGCAGTCAGAGCCACTTGAGCAGGGCGGATAAAAGAGAAGGAGCCAGAGAAGGCTAAGAGGCGAGAGGGGGGCTCTGCATGTGATCACTCCTCTGTTGTTCTACAGGGGGAACGGCTCAGTTGCCTCTTATCGCCTCCGCTCCGGCACAACGTGTCAAACACGGGGCGGTGGAGAGCTCTGACACTCGTGCTGCTGGCATGAGCACTGGCCAGGTTGGGGGCCGCTGCCATTTCGACACGGATGCTAATATTAACATTAGCATGACAAGTCCAGGAGGGAATAGAATGCATTCATTAGATTTACAGTCCTGAATATTAAGGATTCGGTATGAATCCATGAAATCATCAGATTATGATTTCATAAGAAAGTGTAAAGGGTGAGGAAATGCATTTCCATGTATAGCCCTTCCCATTGTTTTAACCTAACACATTTCAACCTGTTACCTACATGTATTTTTCAACCTATTAAGAACTGAGCAATTGTATTGCGCAGAACGTATATTAAATTACAACCAATGATGTTTGATCTGATTTCTAAATACCATGTCAATATATCAGGTTTAAAAGAAAGAAGCTACACCACACTTTTTGCAAACAACTCAAATAAATTGTCAGAATTATTGTATATAAAAATTATCTCTTTTGAATGGACACGTTTCCACCATGTAATTGAGCTTGACATTAATTTAAAAGTTAAATTTCATTTCACAAAAAAAAAGTATATATCAATGTTATAACAATAGAAACTAACCCTGTCTGTATAGACACACTTTATAGTTTAATATACTGTGCAATGCACTGGCAATGCATTTTTTTGTGGCAGACATGGAAATAGCCTTTTGGTTGGTCGGTCGGTCAATTGGTTGTTTAGTCGGTGGAGCCATGATGAGAGTAGCTCGGGTTTCTGATCGTCTCTTCTGCCATTACACCACGTCTCAGCTACGAGCCAGAGGGAGAGAGGGAGAGACCTGAGGAGTCGACAAACTCAGTAGAGACGCTCAGTCGGGATAAATCACATAAGAAGCCGCCGCCATCCAGCACATTTGTTAAGTCACTTAGGGTGGGCCGAGCTGTGTACATCCTGCAGCCGTACCATCTCTCCAAATTCATGGGGAATGAACGGCCAGGTCTAGCGAAGTCACTCTCAGCGGCCACACAACTCCCTGGGCGAATCCATAGCACGTAAACATTTTTACGAGGTGTTAATCTGACAATGTACGAGCCTGCTTCACTTTCAGTCATGAGTTTCGCAGATAGGCGTTTCCTGGAAAAGACCTACTATGTCCCCTCTCCAGAGAGAGGGTCAACAGCTGTCAACTGCTTCCCAAAGTCAATATACTTATTGCATGCTGCCATTCAAGATCTCAGCACTAAAGCTGCACCAAGCAACATGAGCAGGTCACGATAACTTTTGTCAGTATATCAACCTCACTCTCTCTGTTGTAAACATGTAACATAATCAACCTGCAGAACAGCTTGTCTCAACTGAAGGGTTTTAACCAGTTGATGAATGGTGACAAATTGTCATTTTATTGGCTTGCCTCACACAGTCTAAAAATATAAACACCATCATTTGTATGAGTGTCTGCTCCTTGTTTGAAAACGGTTCACCCAGAAGATTCAGGGGCAAGGACCATCAGGATTATCAGTAACATTGTCAAAAACCAAAAACATATTTTCTACAGTATACCTCTCTATCCATCCACATACTGTATGGAACTGTACAGAGATATTAGGAATCGGCCCAATAGCCTACATTAGTCTTACATTAGCCACTCCCAGCAGACTGCAAATTGCAACCATGAGCCAACAGGCTATTTCACTGGTGACTAAAAGCTCAAGAAACTCATTGAAAACCTCATATATAATTCACAGGCGACCTCTTTGATAGCATGCCACTGAACACTAAACAGTTGGATTACAAATGACAACGCCGAAGCTTTGAACATGGTTGTCCAAACACACAAACACACACATACTGAGCCATTTGTTACCCAGTCCTGACACATTTATACAGAGCAAAGCACATATTACCAGGGAAAAAAATAAAACCAAAACTGTACGAGAACACAGCACAAAGAATCAAGACGAAAAGTGTAGAGGTGGACAATTTACAGTGGCCAATAAGATTAATTACGGGCATTTCAGCTTCCTGATTGGATTTTTCCCTCCCCTCTGTAATGGCCAGTCATGCCTAGCAAAGCTAATACGCTGGTGCACTCCATGCTGCCTGTGTAACAAAATGCCTAATGAGAATTCTTAATGGGCATCATCTACCTGGCTGTCTCGTCAGTGGAAAAGTCAATATGCTGTCTGTTTGTGTGTAGGTGCAGCACGTGTGTGTGTTTGTAATGATGGGGGTATGTGTGAGTGTAAATGCCTGTGTATACCCAAGTGGTGTTTGAGTGTGTGTGTGGTGGAAGGGGGTTACATTTGGTTGTGTCTGTGTGTAAGTACGTGTAGACATTTATTCAAGTATCTTTATGTGTGTATGTGTGTGTAACACGGTAGTGAAATTTTCCTTTGGTTTAAAACGCCTCTCCCTAGCTGTGAGTGCTGTGCAACTCTAAATGCATCCATCAGCCTTCCCCACTTATCTCCCATCAGTATATTTATTAGCCTGGCAACTCAATCTGAATTATTAACAGCTTAATGATGTCAGCTTGGAAAATATGTTGTTCCTCAATTTCCCCGTGGAGAATCAATGCTACACATTTGCAGGATAAATGAACTACTACTTCACCCAGACATGAGGCTGTGGTCAATGAAATCCCACTCCTCCCTCACTCGCTCTCTCTTTCACACACACACACACACACACACACACACACACACACTTTCTGACTCTCTCTCTCTCTACCTAAGAAGATGAATGCCCATAACACAGAGGCTCCCAAAGGCCTGGCTACATGGGATGACATAGTTCAATTTAATGAAAGAGTTTCAGCTCGGTAATGGCCTGTGCGATACAAACATTAGCACGAGCCCATTGCGCTTAACACAGCCCGAGCCAAACAAGACTCTCAGAACACAATTTCCCCAAGTAACAAACAAGGCCTTTTTACGGGCCTCGGCTCCGTTGTGCAAATGAAAACAAATTTGGCAGGATGCGGGGAAATAAACGCTAAAGCGCAAGGTGTACAGGAGAGTCAGTGTAATGACCGCTGAAGCCATTCGTGGAGAGAGGATTAGTAAGACGTACTGCTGCGTTCCTATCCTCCATCTCCTTAAACAATCAGGCTGATCCAACATTTGTAGCATCAGCACATTACCAGTCAACCAGTTCAAGCACCTAAAATAAAAACAGAAATACCCACCCAGCCCTCTTCCCCTCCCTCCCCCAGGGAAAACACCAATCCCCCCCCCCCCCCCCCCCTTCTGATTAGCAGAACAAATCAATGCGGAAAGAGGTGGGGGGGGGGGGACAAATTTGTCTTTTTTACAGGCACGTGAACAAGGCAGCAGAGATTGACATTTACATCTGCTAATCTCCCATGACTGGCAGTATGTGATAGGAGAGCAGCTCATTGATCTGGGCCTTTAAAAGAGGGCGGGGGCAACCATAAAACGTTCAGCCAAATTTATACAGTAATAACCAACCAGCTGTATTTTCTAAAGCAATGCACTCACTGGTCCTGAGACGCCATTTGTTGTTATATTGAGGGTTTATTGACTGATCTAGAGAAAGAGAGAGAGAAAGAGAGAAAAAGAAAGAGAGAAAGAAAGGATGTGGTTGTTTTGGCTAGTAGAGCGTCCCTGTAGATTAGAGGCTGTAGATCAGTACCAAGCAACAACACCCAAATAAATCTAGCAGGACTGCACCAGATGCATGGAATTTTTTCCCCCACAAGGCCTATCACTGGGTGGTCAACACTTCTTCAAACAGAAGGAAAGAACAATGCCTGAATTTACGGACACACGCTTCTTGATTTGATGTGATGCCTGACACCTAGACACCAGCAGCGACAAATTATTTAGCCTCTCATTGCAGCCTCTGGCACTTGACAGACACTCACTGTTATAGGCTCTACTGAGAACTGGCCGTATCAAGGCAAAGAGCTCCCATAATTCCATGTGACAGATATATCTATTTATTCATTTCTAGGTGTAAAACCTGGCGTTGCCATTCAAAAAGCCTCGAAGACGCTGCCTTGTTTCAGGCGGCTAATAGCAACTTGAGGTTCAGGTTTCGGGTTTGACACCCGCAAAATGGATGCACTTCTCGGCAGCTTAGGATTCTAATTTGACACGAGCACTCTGGGGCTGTCTCCAGAAACGAATAGCGCCAGTCACTTGGCGAGAGAATTGATGTCCGCCGGCCTCCATATACAATTACATGTGATGCAAGCCAAGGACGTTTCTCTGGACAAATGATGACAGTCATCTTTAAAAGTAATGGCCTCTGCAGCATTTTCTAAAAGTTCCAGGTCCACCTACCACACCACCCCCCCCCCCCCCCCCCACCCCCCCCCCCCCCCCCCCCTCCCCTAGCACCCAACCCCCCCAAGTAATGAATTTCTGATCTGGGACACAATGATAGATCGCCAGACCTCAGACAGGATACTGTGCCCACAATTTAATTGACAGGAGATAAATCTAAGGGAGAGTGCAAGGAAGGTGTGTGGGGGAAGAGAGGATTTTTTGCATGATCAGCAAGGTATCAAACAATCATTGCAGATAAGTCATTTTTATAGAACCTGGCGAGTTGCTAAATCCAGACCATTGCTTTATGGTCGAAATTAAAATGTCAGTTCAAACGGGAGACCAGTGGATTCATTATTTGGCCTAGGATTTCAAAGTGATTCAACTATCAAACATTGTCTGTCTGACTCTGTTCCATAAATGAAACTCGCTCTCTTTTTTTCTGCCAAAAACCTTTAAAAGCACAGACTCTTACAACTATATCCAGTGTGGATGTTTCTCGGGACAGAGCTCAAACAAGCTCCTTAGCTAACAGTCCAGTCTAGCAACCTGATAAATATATACTTTATTATTTCATGCTCCCAACCTGGAAATGACTCAAAGTCTTTCCAAAATTACTTCTCATTTCAAGACCCATTGCTGAACATCATTGAGTGCCAAGGTCTGGACAGAGAGAGAGAGAGAGAGAGAGAAAGAGAGATGGAAAAAAGAGAGAGGAACCACAGAATCACAGTCTCATCATGGTCTTCCTTCCCTCTGCACATGGACGGCCATGTGTGGAATTCCAGTGAGTTGCGCTGGCGAGATGGATGACCCCGGAATTAAACCCGGCGGAGTTAAACATAGCGGAGGAAGTGTCTCTCCTGCTCCTCTTAGCAGTGATGTATTGCGGCGGTCTGTCACGGACAGAGGGCCGTAAAAACCTTTGAGCATGCAGAAATTTGTTTTACAAGCCGTGCCCCGCTCACCCACCCAGGCAGCTGCTCATAAATTCCTCTGCTGTGCTCGGGGTACACGCAGTCTCTCTGTCAGATAAAAGGAGCGAAGGAGCACAAGATGGACGCCTCACACAGCCCTCCGCCCACAGAGGGAACAACCTTTTTTAACATATTTTTGCACTTCTTAGCCCTTTTTTATCCACACATGTTATGCTAGTTAAAACTGTTAAAACAACAATTATTTTCATTTATTGAAATATTCATTGTAGACTCGATAATATGACTGGGCATACCACACCCAACACTGCACTGGGGTACTTCCTTATCTTCCTTGTTTACACATCTAACATCTATTTGACATTTCAATTCCTCTTATTAATTTATCATCAGGATATCTGGCTTTTCGTAGCCAGGGTACAGTTGTCTATGTGAGAGCTGAGTGATCTGACAAGAGCCGTTAAGTCGTCTTTTAGTAGCTCAGTGACTCTTTGGGAATGGCATCGCGTGCAGATCATTCTGGTGGCGTGATGGGCCAATTGGACAAGATTTACAGCATCAGACCCAAATGACTGGCCCTGACTGCAACACAGCAACAGGAGCCCCTCAGAGTTGAGGGGCACAGCTGGCGCACTACATCTTCCTGCAGGGTCAAGCAAAAGGGCACAAGTGACTCAGATGTACAACATGAACCCTAACCCTAGACCTATACCTAACCCTAAACCTACCCCCCACCCCCACCCCCCCCCTCCCCCAACCCAACACCCCCCCCCCCCCCCCCCCCCCCCACACACACACACACACACACACACACACACACACACACAAATACACACACAAAAAAAGACATGGGGATTTTAATGTGTGCATTTGTACTGGTGGTCTTGTATAAAAACAGCTCTTTAAGTTTAATTAAAACCTCTAACACAATGACAACAACAATGGCCGATAATCCAGACCCTACTGTAGGCATGTTAATGTAGTTTCTTTCCATAGGCCTCTTTGTCTCTCTGGCGCCATCTAGTGACCAAGACACTAACTAGTACTCACTGCTGAAATCCCTCTATGGGGAGAAAAACACAATTTACAAAACAGAATCAATCCATCATTCCCTCCAATGAGGACTTATTTAACATAAACATGGCAGGCCCTATGATTTAACATGAACACAGGCATTTTGAAAATATATCTGTCTATTAACTGATGCATAACCAACGGCTGAAAAGGTCTGTTTAATGAGGCGTGTAATAACGTCACAGATCCTCTGTTTAGAATGGCAATACAGCAGCGTCTCGTTTCGAAAGTCTTTCGAAAGTGGCAAGCGGTTTTGGCACAGGCGTGCATGACTCGGTCTTCTGTTTGACATTTACCATGGCTTACGGCTAGAGTCTCGTGCGCCACTCGGGCACCCATGCATTCACAAGCAAAGGTCTCCTGTCCGGCTCTTCATCTTCACCCGCCTGATTTGGCCCTAGTCTTTCATCCGCGCCCAGACGAATAACTCACAAAGTAATCTTCATCAGGAGCGAGAGGGTCATATAATGTCACTGGTGCTTACAGGTTAAGGGCGAAGCAATAAACGAATTATCAGCTTGTGAGGCAGGGATGTTGTGAAATTACAGTGTTAACGGGGGTGCTTTCTGTTTTTATTGATGGCAGGGGGTGACACACTCCTTAAAGCAAACAGCAATACTTCAAGTGATCGTAATTGCTTTGTGGACAAGGAGTCAATTGGTTCTATTGTTTGCCAAAAGAACGGATCCTAAAGGAAGCTGCCTTTTCTATTTCATAATAGTAAATGTGTAACTCGTCCTTACATTGCTTTAGATAGGACAGGATATATAATGTGGGTTTACAGGGGCATGTCCTTGGTCTAATACACAACAGAGTTTAAAAGAGTGCCGTTCCAAATGAAGATGGCATCAAAAAAAGAAAGAAAGAAGAAATCAATATAACGAGGACAAACACAGCTAGTCATCACTAAATTGAGGTCTCCCTGGACAAGACATACAGGCCTTGTGGGAAGTTAAAGAATTGTTAATCTTTATCGCAGACTTAGTGGATGCTTTATGGCACTTTGAACAGCAGTTCTGAGACAGAATATCCATAGATTCTGCGAGGTGGGTGAGAGTGGGGTGTCGGTTGGGGTGGGGGGGTTGCGGGTGGTGGACAATTTACAGCTTTATTATGCTTTGTCTAAGAGCCTGGGGAGACTTAATTGAAAGGAGGAGACAGAGAAACCCAATTGATTTAAGGGTGGGGATGGGAGGGGGGCAGCCATGCAGGCTGGCCAGACCAGCATGTCATCATTTCGGACGCTAGTTTACAGCACAGGGGGCCTGCCCTCCATTTTGATCTTGTGTTAAGGAAGGGACCAGCAGGCCTATTTGCCCACCACCCACCCCCCAACAAACACACACACACACACACACACTAGCACCACCTTCTCTCTTCCTCCTTTATCAAGCCGACTCGTGGCTCACACCTGTGTAGAGGTCGTTGCCGTGGCGCCGGAGCCACGTGAGCACCAGAGGTCACCAGAAGGACTCCAGCAGGCAGTCGGGCGGGCGGGCGTCCGTTCATCTGTCGGTCCGCCGCATGAGCTACACTGACAAGATCCTGCCCGGGGAATTTATGGTCGCCGTGACGACCACTCCCCACCCCACCCCACCCTCACCGCTTCCACTGATAAGGCTGCTGCATCCGCGGTAATGGCCATCGGGGGAGGCATAAGTCACCCAGGAAGGAGGCGACACCGGATCAATAGATCACTGCCGATTTCTCATAAGGCACAGAGAAGCCATTAGTGGAAGGGATGCCTTTGTTTGTCTAATGACGGATGCCCCTCGCGGGGGTGAGAACGAGGTATAGGAGGAGGCCCTAGTGAGGTATTAACGAGGGGCCATAATGAACACACACTATGGGTCACTATGACGCCCCATCTAAATATTTGTCCTGACTATTGAAAGCTCCATTTGCCTACACAGGCTAACCCACTTATAGCGCTCAGGCTTAAAGAGCTAAATCAAACAGGCAGTCGCTGAAAGAAAACACCGTGAGGAAGACACTGTTCCTGTACGTCCAATGACCGAGCTTGTTCCTGCAAACACGATGGTCACAAGTTCAATTCCCAGAACATCAGCACACACACTGATAAGGGGGGGTGAATGCTTTACATCTGCTCTTTGGCACTATGGATAGCAGCAGCATCCACTCAATGACAACAATGCTTGTGTGGGCTCAGTATGTGAAATCAAAACCTTCCGGTTGCAACCATGTAAAACAGTCAATGTGTGCGTGTGTGCGTATGTGTGTGTGTGTGTGTGTGAGAGAGAGAGAGAGAGAGAGAGAGAGAGAGAGAGAGAGAGAGAGAAAGACATACACATATTATTTATGTTAATTTGAGCGGACCTAACCAAACTAGATGTCACGACCGGGCTGGACAAAGCAAGAGACACAGAGAGTGGAGTCCATTTATAAGGAAAACCCTGTAAGCCACATCAAGCCAGTGGAGGGTTCGGAGGGGAGAGCGTGTGTCTGTGTATGTCTGTATCTGTGTGTGTGTGTGTGTGTCTGTCTGTCTGTCAGTCTGTCTGTATCAGGGGGTTGGGGGGTCCTGTGCCGTCCATCAGCCCTGCAGTGCAGCGCCCTCCACAATGCATTAGTTCTAATCTTAAGAGCATTCAAATGCAATTACCCCGGCACATGTGACAACTCCAATCTAGGGCAATCCCCCATTAAATTCTCAAGGCAAATGCATATTGTCGCCATCACGGCGAGACTGGCCTTTTAGGTCGAATAAGGGATAATTTGTTGTAACAATGCATTACGGAATGCCGTGAGGACAAGGCCCCAGCCAGCACTGGACTACAGCTGAATGCTCAATGTGCCGACAGAAGATGAAGGAATGAATTAGTAGAATAGGACGGTGGCACTCGCGTTTTCACAATTAATAAATTCCACCACGTCAAATTGTGATTTAATTATAAATTATGTAAATGGTTGTCATGCATTATTCATGCATCTATTGCGCGAATGGGAAGAAATGTCATTTTGTTCAATGGTCAGGACTTTGTTTCAGGCTCCCCAAAAAGTACTAATGACAGGATGCAAAGGTACACATGTGTGACTGATCCACACACAATGGCTATTAACAGCATTCAGTTTTATTGAAAGAGGGTTTTGGATTCTAATTACATCTAAGAAAAAAGTATGTACAGTTTTAAAATATATTTAGTTTTTTAGTTTTAACAGGTTGTTAACAAGTTTGGTTGAGAATATCTCCCAAGTGTAAAAAACAAGCTGTCCTCTGCTCTCAAAGGGGTCTATCTTTAAAGAAAGAAGAAAAACACTTTCATCTAATCATCAGGACAGCAGAATGTGCCACTCACCAAAGCCCAAAGAGGACTGTTAGATCACCCTGTCTGCCAGTGCTTTCGTGACTCAGTGAAAACCGCCCACTCAGCCGCCAGTCAAAGTGAAAAGCGGTCTTCCGCCAAAGTCCAGCTGTCAGCTTGACGAGAGACTATGAAAACGATAAAGGATGGTATCTCCCCCTGAGGGATGCGCGGGAGGAGATGGACAGATCTTAATCTTCGTTTTACGGACGACTGAGGAGACACATTCCTCATCTGGGCTGTAAGACTGCGAGTGTCCTTATTGCTTTTATACTTCAGAGAGGTTACAGTAAACTGGCCATAAAAAATGCTTAGATCAGATACAAGATGGGTCCCGATGACCCTATGGTACCTATGTGGTGCGTGACAGCAGTTAAAATGTATATTTTCAATGTATATTTGGCAAACATATCACATCCTTGAGGTGTTTAGCTGCATAATGATGGCTTCTGTGTTTCCAGTGTTGTGTAAAGAAGGCACCTGTATGCCAAAGGCTTTCCAGTGGTCTGGATCATTTCTCTCACGCAGAATTCATCAAGCCCCTGGATCCTCAAGATGAAGACACTCATTAATAGTGCTGATGAACAACAAAAGCACACAGACACAGACAGTGAAGAGCAGAGCACAGGGGAGACTATACACAGACGGCATGGTGACAGACTGGCAGGTCTGCTGAGAGACTCCCTTCAAAGCGACAACAGCTGCTGTCTGCTGAGAGTGTGGCATTGCTCCCTCAACAAATTGGAGGGTTTCCTAATGAGGTCTTTTCTTCCCTCTAGTGGCCACATGGAGGCACTTACTGGCTGCAAGCTTGGTCATGACCCGATCCCTCTATTCCCGAAAGAGAAGCAATGTCTTTTTATAAGAGTATTCTCAAAAAGTGAGACAATATGATATAAAGCTAATTTGATAGCAAAGTGCTTTTGACAGAATTATGGGGCAATGTTACAGAGTTGAAGGAAAACACTTTAGACGTATAGATTTGTATTAGGGATTATTTCCATCCCTAAAAACATCAGCTATTACACAACATTTCCAAACATTTTACTTGTCAATGGACAGAATTTACATTTTAAAATGAACTAAACATATTCATCTTTTATGTCTTCAATAAAGGCCTAAAGGCTCAAATAAGTAGTACACTAGTAATACACTAACTTACGAATAATAAGTCTGCCCGCACAAGCCTGCATCACAGACTCCACCGTGTAAAGTTTTTGTAGCAGAAGAGAATCATCTTTGATGTCCATAGTGATAGGTACCTAATCATCTAGGGTAGAACAAATGTGTGCTTGTGTGAGATTATAATAAAAGATTGTTAGCACCCAACAAATAATTCTTAATTCATGTAAACAGAGCAATGCATTGCAAAGAAAATAAAATCAGTATTTTTTTCCAGAGTGCGGTGGTTAAAGGTTTACATGTTGTCCTGCTGCAATTAAACAGCAACAAAAATTACTTCATTGTAGGCCTAGTTACTGCATTTAGCTGAATTCCACATTCACCATACAAATATTTCAGATCAACACCTTTGCTGCTACTTCAGGTTACGTGAGCTTTTGCAAGAATATCTGACATATCTGTCAGTGCATTTCTAATTTTGTCTATGCTTATGTTCTGATCGCTAAAGGCTTAATCATGTGATTAAATGGTTTCTGATGTGCTATGTGTCCGCGTGACTTGCCTGACAGTCACATGATGTGTGTGGCCTATGTGAAAAGAATTCTAAGGCAAAGCATAGCCTATAGGTTAGGTATATGATTCAGGCAAATGTAAGAATGAATGAATGAATGTGATCAGTTTCATTTGTGACATTTAACGATCAAGGCATTAGCAACAACAGAAGCATGTGATCCTGGGGTTATTGTCGCCTGGAAATAAAAATATCATGAAAATAATGAAACTACTTCTAGCTGACTGTGTTAATTACAGAACAGTTTTTTTTCTCTGGAAACAGCTAGGTTGCACGGACAATCCACACATCCCTGAAGCACATCATACTCAACTGAGTTGCATTAGGCTACGCTCTAATTCTGCTGCTGTCGCATCTGTGGATGACTAGCCTACATCAGGATGCAAATGACAGATTTTAAAACGTCCGATTTTCTCACTTAGACCACTGCCAAAGAGTGGTAAATTGAGGTAATCGATCAATCTAGTATAGTGCTCTATTGTGACAGAAACGCGCCATAATAGCCTGGCTTGGATTATCTTAAAATACTCTCAAGACAATTTGCATTGACGACCTCAAAATTCAAAATCGGCCATCCACGCGTTAAACATCAGCTCCTCCTCCCATCTGAGGCCATTTTAATCCAAACCGCTGGTTGCACCCCACTTTTAAAACAGGGAACTAACGGGCCACAGTTGGAGCAACATCGATTTCGGTAAGTTCATCATGTAGCCTACATTTATGGGTTTGAAGTGTTTTATTTTAATGTGCGCATGGCGACATAACGTTAGCAGAATTGTGAACAAGCACACTACATGTGTTGAGTGAACCACTCGCCTACAATCTTAAATGATACATAATGCAAGGGATTTTAAATGTCAGGTCTGGTTAATTTGGTTTGTGTTAACTAACGTTACAACAGAAGTAGCCTACAACAGATCTCAGTTACACTGTTAGGTCCTAACAGGTGGCTTAGGCTACTAATTGCTTTCCCAGGCTAGACTAAAAGGAACTGTAAGGTTGGCTGAGAATAAAACCAGACGAGAACTTGTTAGCAAAGTAAAAAGCCTAAGTCTAGGACAGACAATGCTGAAGATAAGGGTTGCAGTGGTTGTAAACTCACTCGACAGTTTCACCATGACCATGTGTCATGTGACAAAACATCAACGGAACACGGGACAATCTCTTTTTTACCACATCATTCCTAATATAAGCGCCCTCGTGTGGACATAGTCAGGGCATTTTTTATGGTGATTCTAGCCACTTGAGGTTGACGGTAATAGTAGGAAACATACTTCCGAAGTTAGTCCTTGCCGGATACTAACCGGTTACAATGTCACTTGAAAATGTCAGTAAAGAAGCTTTGGTCGGCTCTGCGGCTCTCGGAGTTGTCTTTGTTGCTGGTTATTATATTGGTAAGAGGTCTTTTGCGTTTAGCCGCTGAACCTGTAACTAAAGAATGTGTCACACATTAGTAGGCTACTGTATCTTCATTGTTGGGCAGTTTAATAGTTATGTAAAGCCTTACTCATGTTCAATTTAAGGCAAAAGAAGATCAAAATTCACCGGTATGGAGATTTTCAAGAGTCATGTCGGAGCAAAAGACAACCCTCTGATGCAATATGTCCTCAATAATTCTTTGAGGGAGCACCCTGCCCTGAAAAAGCTTAGACAGGTAAGACAGAGGTAAGCTTGAGCCTCTGACACAGATCTACGCCACCTATAGGCCGAAGCATTTTGAACTTATAAGCAAATTATAAACTTTTTCATGCATTATATGAATGTTCTAACTCAGGCCAGTGAAACTAGTTTATGGTACCAGTTCTTCAAGGAATTTCACATATTACATTTACATCACATTTTCTGCATAAATCTATGAAAAACCTATGCATCATTTAGCTTTCATTTTGTACTCTGCATGCACATTACAGAAAACAATGGAGCACTCCTTGAACTTCATAATGGTGGCTTGTGAGCAGTCACAGTTAATGGCAAATTTGGCAAGGCTAATCAAAGCTAAAAAAGCCATTGAAATTGGTGAGTACACTGTTTAAGGCCAAAGCAATCCACATCACTTGCACACACACACACACACACACACACACATACACATTACCAGTATACTACATTACCAGCATACAGATTTTATGTTGTTTCACAGGTGTTTATACTGGGTATAATGCCCTGAGCATTGCTCTTACCCTGCCCGAGGATGGTCGTCTGGTGGCCTGCGATGTCAGTGAGGAATTCACCAACATTGGCAAGCCTTTCTGGAAAGAGGTGAACACCAGTCAGAACTAGCTTTTACACTATCCATCTATCATGCAGTCATAACATTACATACAACATAATATACTAACAGGGCATTTTAGAAGGTCAGAGGAGCACACATTTTTCGGGAACAAATTGGTAAAAAGGTGTTGGACAGAAAATTTAGAGGAGTAGATGGATAGACAGACCTATTGGCTCATACTATGACACAAGTGGCTATTATTAAAGTACTCATCTGATTATGCGTAAAATGTGTTTTGGGATTTTTTTTTTATAATCATAAGTTTGATTGTCTACATGGTATGGCTGTTGCAGTGTATTAATAATCCCACATAGAAGTCTACACAAACTGAAATTAGTCTTCTTTGATGTGCTCACTTTTCAGCAAAATGTTTAATCACAGGTAACAGCAAGGACACAGGAAACCTATGCTATGCATGCACATGGCCTTGTCATCAAGTAACACTCAAGTTTGCCCTTATTCTCTCCTCTGAACCATACTGAAGGCATTAGTTGCCCAGAGGTTGAGAGATAAAAGTGACATTGTGCAAACAAAATCACTCCCTAGTCTTGTTTATAAGTTAACCATTAATCCTTGGGCTGAGATTAATGGCTTATTACACAAGAACTTTATGGCATTGTGTAATAGTAAATGCATGGACATTACAAAGCATGATGCTCTGTTTGTGTAAGCATAACATTTTCATTGCCAGATGGTGTAACTGCTTTTTATTCACCAGACAAAATTCAGCATTTTGGCTTGTCAAGGAAATCAAATTGATATTCTATTTTCATTTTTGAGATCATATTTTTATTTTAGTAAAGTATTGTATTAGACATTTAATAGAAATTTGAAATGATAAAACTTGAAAAATCAATTCTGTTTATTTTGATTTCTTTTTATACATTTAATATCTAAATGTATACTTTTGTTTTGACTCACATCAAAGCACTTTTTCTGTAGCCATTGGTAACTGTGTCTGTCGGTAACTTGTTCTCTCCTGCAATACATCCCTAGGCTGGAGTAGAACATAAAGTGGACCTGCGTTTACAACCTGCTTTGAAAACCCTCGGTAATACCAAGTAAAATTATTTTCTACCATAATTGCACCTACAAACTAAACAGATATTAACACTCAGTTTTTTCTCTGTAGATGATTTACTAGCAGCTGGAGAAGGAGAGACGTATGACTTCATCTTTATTGATGCAGATAAGGTCAACTATGACAACTACTATGAGAAATCTCTTCAGCTTCTGAGGAAAGGAGGCATCATAGCCATTGATAATGTAAGACACTATTCCTTTTGACAAAATCTTCATTGTTAAACAAACATTAGGTTATTCTTGTTTAGTATTTATATTCTTACCTCTTGACTCAATTCTGTCATGTGTCACCTCCGTGGAGATTGATTGTTCTCATTTGATGTGTATGATTTTAAGACGCTTTGGAGCGGTAAAGTGGTCAATCCGGCAGAGGATGATTTGGACACCAAGTGCATCGACAAGCTAAACAAGAAGCTCCACAGGGATGTGCGAATCAACCTTAGTTTGCTTACAGTTGGAGATGGACTATCTCTGGCTTTCAAGATTTAAGCCCCTGTGTAGAATGGCAGGTGAATGATGATTTTTGGTGAACCATGTGTATAAGAGTATGAAGATGTACAGTCAAATCAGGGTTTCTACTGTGCCAACTTAAACTGGGCCTAATTAAGTGCATTGTTCATGTCAAGGATACTGTCACAAGTTTTTTTTTAAACAAAGAAAATACCCAAGTCTGCTGCCTATACAGAGTTCTGTGAATATAGTGTGGAGTGGTTCCTTTTGTTCTGCAACTCAAACCGATTAAATGATGGGTTTTACATTTACAAAGAGTTCCATATATTATAACGCATGCAACGAGGTGGTGTCAAGTTTAGAGACTTTATTGTAAAGGTTGACATACAAGGGGAGGGGGGACTGCATTGTTGCCAAGCAACATCATTGTCGGCCATTTACGTTGCAGTGGAAGAGGAGGGGTCAAGGAGGAATAGGAATGGTGGATTTACTCAGTCATTCAATTTGTGTTTCTCAATTTATCATACTGAGACAAATCCGTTTTGGCATTATTCATGATGGTTTCCTTTTGTAAAAGAGAAGCAAAAACGGGAGAATTTGACCAAAGCTACTTCTACTCTGGGAGGAAAAAAAAATAAAGCCAGTCCCAGTTTGACAAGACTGGGAGGCTTTAGGTACCTTGCAGTCCAGTAGCATCTATGTTAAGAGCCGGCCTTAAGGACCAGCAAAAGAATGCTGACGTGTGCAAATGCTGTTTTTGAGTGTGTGTGCATATGTGTGGGGGTTGGTTGAGGGAGAGCAGAATTAATCTGAAGAGTAAGGTGTATGAGAGTGCTGAGCAGCTGAGGTTTACAAGTCTACATTCAGAGAACATTTACTTCAAAGAAATACTCTCAAGTAAGATCAGGAGGTCAAGATCATAGTCTCTAAGACATCCTGAATGAACCCGCTGAACCAAGACAAAATTTAAAAAAAAAAAAAAATATTAAAACTTGCAGAAGATGTTCTGAGTTTGTCTTTCCAAAATCAATGTATTTCATAGTCATGGCAACTCAGTGTACAGAAGGGAGGGGGAGGACACGGCCAATAAATAACAGGCGTGAACATGACGGAAAATTTCCTGAAGAAAAAAAAACAAAAAGAAACCCAATGTGGTGTGAATTGTCGCTGTCAGGTATCCCTTGTGTCACTGTGGTACAGAGGGCATGAACATAGTTTCATTATTTATTCATTTTTCCCCTTCCCTTTGAGAGACTGCCCCTGCTGGTTAAGCCAGAAATACATAAGGCCAAATTCTTCCCATAATTCCCTTCTATGTGGTCGGAGGACTGGCCGTTATGCCTCCAGCTCCAGGCCTAGGCCCAACTTGTGACCACCGGCATTGATGTTCTTTCCGTCAACCAGGGCAGACAGGGTGAGCTTCACACCTGGAACACAGCACAATCAAATTAGTATGGGGTAGGAGCACACAATAATTAAATAAATAAATCAATTATTACAACAGGCACACCTAGAGGTGGAGTCAGATACTGCACATTTAGTTTAAGAGAGTGTGCCAATATGAGAGTGAAATACAATTTCCTCATAGATCAGTCTCTACAGCATATGGACTAAAATTATAATTTAATTATTTGTATTATTTAGTCCATCTGCTATATATATATATAAAAAAAAATCCAATACCAGATATTATTAATACCATATTTTTTCCGACGTCTGAAAGCGGGTGATTGCAAGGCAGTGGACATACCTGGCCGAAGTGTCTGGGTGTAGCCAACACCAACCAGGCTTACATTATTCACCTTAGCCTGCACGGTCACACACAAACCAAAATGAGTTAAAATGCAAACCCAAAGCAATACAAATCAATGTCACAAGGACAAAGAAAGCTACTCACACTTAGAGAGGCACTGGAGTCCAGTTGGTATTTGGCAGCGATGCCAAAGCGTGTGCTGTTGTTTCCAGCGGTCCAGGCCAGATTGACAGCCGTCTCCAGCTTGTCACTCACCTTCTGGTAGATGGAGCCACCAAACTCAGACCCATCATTCCTGTCACGAAAACACAGCAAGTCAGCCACAACTAGATCCGACTACACCACTAGAAGCTGCAGGTTATGTAAACGACTGTAAATAGGCAATCGCACACCACAATATATTTATTAGCTGAACATTGTACATACATGTAGTGAAATACACCAACACCAGTTAAAAATGCCTCCCATAACATGAGGCATGACAACCACCATTGAATCAGTGGGAGAAATCCTTTGGGGTGCAGTTACTATTTAAATGGGATGTGGGCTTACACGTTGGTGTGCAGCTGGAAGTCGCCAGTCTTGTAGCCAACGGCAAAGTTGTTCTGCGTCATCTTGGACTTAGCTGTGTCAAAGCTCATCTGGTAGCCAGCAAGCCAGCCCTCATAGCCAACCACCCCAGCACCGTGGATTGTAGGTCCAGCAAAGTCAAAGTCAACATCACAGCCAACATTGACAAACTCACGTTTGTAGGCGGTCTTCACCTTTCCACTCTTCTTTCTGACAAAACAAGAGAGAAATGAAGAATGAAAATGGAAAATGTTAGGGGAAAAAAACAAGAAAAAAAAAAAAAAACACACACCACACACTTTTATACAAATGAGTCAAGATTTTTATGACTACGGACGCCAGCTTGACTCTACACCATTTTAAATAGAAATTTCAAGGTTAAAAGGCACACCGTCCCATATGTGGGAATACTAAGTATATAAAAACTTAGTTCCAACCTCTATAACTCTGTGTCCATATGTCACAGAAAAATACATATTCTTCTAGAAAAAACTTGAGGGTGTCACCTTTCCAATGGTATGAGGCACATCCCCGAGTCTAAAACTATGTAGGAACTGTCAAGCTTTTCAATTTTGCCATTTAAAAAAAAAAAAAAGGAAAAATAGGGGCGTGCCTTAACAGGTTAAGGCAATCCTTAAAAATAGTCTTGACCCATTCAGTCAAACTTGGTCGGAACCAATTTATTTCACCATTGCACTGGTCATGTTTTTAAATGCTGTAAATGCAACTTCATTATATACATATAGACAAATTTTTGCATGACCGCTCACTTAAAATCATAGCCTACAAATCTAGACCCACTCTCGCAGTAGCAAATTATTTTGCTGAGCGGGTAAGGCTAGCCACAAGGTCTTACCAAGTCATGGGCAGAGCAATCAACGTCATTGAACACGTATAGCAATATAATGACAGACCTTAGGATTAGGCCTGCTCTATTGGTTGTGCACAGACGATACATTTTTTTAAATAGAATGGCTCGTCTTGCTACTGAAATCAAGCTTCTACAAGCTTACTGGTCGCTAGCTTTTCATAACAGAAGCGTACAAATGTTTGGCCTTAGATGAGTAGTTCAAATTGGGTTATTTAAATTCATGTTTTTCTTTTAAGGCCACACCAATAAAATTAGTTGGTTCTCGGATTTTTTCAGAAAAAATATGGAGCAAGCGAGCAAAATAAAAATAAAAAAAATTGTTCTGAAGGTAAATTAGCACATTAACAGTTAAAGTTCATTAAAGACATTACACTCATGTGTTAAGGAAAAACTAAATGTGGCCTAATTTATAAACTTAACTTTCACACCTCACAGCACACTTTTTGTCATGCAGGTTTTAGGCAATGTACAAATTCATAATTCTGTCATTCTATGTTATGTAAAGGTTTGACGGTTTGTCATTTATTTAAGAGTTTGAGAATCTAAGCACCAAGCAAGCTGGCTGTGGAATTGAGGTATGACATAATGTAGACTACGTCTAGGCTGCTGTAGCCTACGATAAAACTCATTTTGTCACAGTTCATCACAGGGCATTAGAACGTCAAAATCGCATTGATTCACCAGCAATTAGATAGTGACTAAAACTTCGTGATCAGCGTAACGGAGATGATTTTCATCAACGTGCAGTCACGTGAATCTAGAAAAGAGACATTTTTTTGCATGAAAAAGAGAAGCGTGTGTGTGCGCGCGCGAGGATGTGAGTGTGTAAGCACCTGCTATTCATTTATTTATTGATTGATTTTGATGGCGAAACACTTTGAATGTTTTTTTTTTCGCCTCTCAATCAATGAAATATCAAACTCACCTCCACAGAGTTGCACAAGAAGACTGCTCTTGGCACCGTGAGTACAACTGCGCAAAGTTCTCATCCTTTTTAATTTCAATGCACTTGTCAAATGTTTTTCTCTTCTGATCAAATATTCTAATAATTGCAAACACTGGCCTAGCAGGATCCACCGGCATCTTTCCTCATATCATGTCTCTTGTCTCTTGCGCTCTGAAGTGAAAGGTGCGATTTGACTGGTTTTTGACGTCACATGAACGCAGCATGCTTTTTTCTATGTGATACATGTTGCAAGGCAAATATCAGGTCTTACCCAGTATTTGGAGAGAATGTTGTGTCGAATGTCAGTTTAAGTCCTTTGGTGATCTGTTAAAAATTAAATAAATTTACATGTAGTGAACATGCACATTGTTCTTCAACCATACAGACCCATTTCAGAGGAGTTTGATGCTTAGGGCCATAGCTGATTCCTTCAGATTTCCGTTTCAAAATTACACATGTTAACACAACATAGATAGCTTGAGAACCAAATGAACATTCAAACACTGTTCCATTCATGGAAGCGGTTTCTACCTGATCTTCTACAGTGATCTCTGTTCCCAGAGTGTTGTCTGTGTTCCATTTCTCTGTGAAGGTCAAGCCATATTCTGACCATTTGTACTTGGTCTCCAGGTTACCGTTGACTTTGCTGGTGTCAGTGTTCGATGAGCCAGAGGTTTTGAATTCCTAAGGAGGGATGCATCATTAAGATTAGCTGAAGATGAATATGTATACGTGTGCACAAAAGGATAGATTCCACTCAGTAATCACAATGACGCTCAAAAGTTTTTTTTTTTTTTTTTTTTTTTTAACTACAGAAGGGTCTTTTTGACACAAGTATTTTGTCCACTCGTTTTTTCTTCGAGCAGAAGATATAGCAAACCCATCATGACCCACATCAAACTTTATGCATTTGCTTGAAAATGTGTACAATACTCAGAGACAGAAAACTCAAAACTCAACTGCAATCATTTGTGAAGGTTTGCAAAATCTGAATGACACTTGCAGAGAACTAAATTAATAATTAAAAAAAATAAACCATACCACTCCATTTGCAGACTTAGTCTTCACATCAAGCTTGACCAAGCCAAACCCTGTAGGACAAAAGCAGTCATTACTTTATAGTGCAATTAAGTACTCGCACATGTACTCTATATGACTAAAATCAACAACTAAACAACTGCACACAACCTATAAAGACTTGAATTGTAAAAATTCAATAATGTGATATTTGCCTATATGAACCTCACCCTCATAATTTGTTGTATAGAAAAAACAAATACTGGATTAGGCTACAATGTTGTGTCATCTCCACCCACCTACCCACCAATAAGCGCTTAGGCTAAATGCACATAGACTACCTATATTATTGGTTTCAGCAATGCCCTCATCTGTCCTGATATTTACGATGCCTCATGAAAAACAAAGAATTTCACCAACATACCATATCCTTTATTGAAGATGTCCTTGGCAGACTTTCCAAGATCACCATAGGAGGGAGGAACAGCCATGTTTCTGCAATGGAGACCTGATCATCAGTACATTCAGTTTATGTTCAGTCAATATTTAGGAACACCCTACGCATAAGAGACCTAATTGTTGACCAAAATAGTCACCACAAAATAATTTCATAGAAGCAGATAAACGGTCATATTATAGACCATACAGCCACCTCTTGAACACGGTTGCAGAAGTGGTACAACGTACGATCACAGGCATTGACCAGATTCACCCAGCGTCTCAAGAACACCTTCCTGGCAGACGATAGAGATGTCACGTCTCCATCCAGGTTATCTGCAGTATCAGTAAGACCCCGAAGACATGTGCAGCGGGGTCCAAACGTGAGGCTTACTTTACAGTTGACCAGTTAACGCTTTCCTGACAGCGTTAAGCACATTAAAGTGGCCTAGGTAAGTTGGTTAAATTGCCTTGCGTTAGCTTGACTCAGCAAGCAACCAATTAACGTTAAGTTACCATCGTCGTATTCGAGCTGTCACTAAAACGAAAGCAAAACAAGAAAACCTGATTTTCATGAATAACCTGCTTTTAACAACACGATTGAACAGCGCCGGCTTATACAAATATGGAACAAAGCTAAAGGCTCTCCTGACGTTTACGCTTAGCCTGTCGTTCAGGAAAATGCTGGCAGCTAACTACTCATACCTGTCTAACTAACCAACCTTCTCAGTCACCCTCTGACCAAATATCACGCCCGCACACTAATGAAACAAGGTCAAAACACTTCCCTTATTTACAAGTTGACACAGCCTGGCTACACGGCTACAGTGCTAACGCTAACTGGGCGTAAAAGTCACGACATTTGCCGGCGCAGAAGCCTGCTTTACTGCTGTTCGTCATGCTATGTCCAAGCTAACTTTCACGTCAAGTTATATGAGGCGATGGTTGACATGGATAGTTACACGGCTAGTGAACCTGCGTTAACGTTGCCAGCTCAGGTTTCCAATTCCTGAACTGGTGTGGATCCTGTCAAGCAGCTGCTGGACACCTCGCTAGTTAAGCAACACAAGCTTACATTAGCTAGAATGGCTAACGTTACCTACTCAACAACTCAAGAGGGCACGCCATGTTCTGTTATTATTTCACAACTTGTACAAACAAGCTGACTACACTGACACACAAAATACTGTTTCAAATGTGGTAAACAATTCTCCTTGTATGTTTTTTCAATGTTAAATGTCTTACCTGTGCAGAGGAGGCAGCTAACGTCAAGGGAGTGTTACTTTTCCGGCTGCTACTGAGGCTGCAATGCCACAGTACTTCACTCCAGCTGGAGGGCGATGTGAAGGAGACACTGCATCAGCAAGGCGAGTGCTCATAGCACTTTTAGGACCCTTGACTTATAGCTGTTCTTCACATGCCCATCTAAAATGCCCATTCGTATTTGAAGATGATTAACTTGGGCGCAAACAGTGTTGTTTTATCGCTATGTATAACCATTAGTAATATTCCTTTTAAATGAATATAGTTTTAAATTATAGACTGCCATCGCTTCTTTGTCGTTTCCATTTATTTATTTTTTGGCATTTGCAAACGACGTCTGTGAAATCTATCGCCAAGGTAACCGTGATGTAAATATTGGTATGTCTGTGTGGCTTAGGTAAAATATTAAAACTAACTTAACTAAACGTCACTACTTAAATGTCTATACATAATTAGTAACGATGGAAGATAGCATTTTCAGCTTGTACTACATGTGAATATTCTCTTTAGGATATTGGGTACCATGGTGTGAGAGACATGGAACAGCTAGCCTTAAGCAAAGCTAACTGAAACAAATGTTTTGATCAGATGTGACTTGAATGGACTAAGAGATAGACACAGCATCCTATTTTGGGGCTGGATAAAATCAAATGTCAAATTTGGCTTTTGCCACTGGTGCCACTTAAAACTATGAATGACATGCGAGTCAGTGATAACATGGACATAATATTGTCTTTACCGTAACTTATTTTTTGCTTAGAATGCATTGAGATGCATAGATATTGCATGAAAATTGACATACTCGCCGTCCATTGGAGGGCATTCCAAAAATGTAACGTTAGGACAGCCTTGAGCCGATTGCCAGAATCCGCTAATCCAGTGCACTGTCATGCAGATGACTGTTAAATATGCACGTGTCATCTGGGTTGCAGCTTGGTAATGGGGATTTGGGCCTACTCTGGCCTGATGACATAACTGAACTTCCAAGCACGCACAATATGAACTGTAAACTGTTTAATAATGACAGACCGCTTTAAGGACAAAAATATTCAACAGGCCTATCCCACAAACTATGAACCTGTAGAGAATTAACAAATTATTGCTACTCACATGATAAATTAGATTAGAACCATTTCATATCGAGCCATTTGTCAAACATAATTAAATCCAGCCATGATATTTTAACAATTTCAAACAAATAGGCATTTATGGCCACACCTGTAACAGTTGGTAATGCTGTCTTCTATATTGGATTAATTGAAGAGACATAACTTCGTCAAAGTAACAAAAGAAAATGTAAATGATAAAATTAATAATCCAAATAATCCAAATGTTAATGGTTATTAAATGTAATCTAATTTGAACATCTGTTTGACACCTGTTTACTTAAGCTTCATGTAATTCCATGCACCAAACTAAAATTAGACCTAGGACCTAAATTAAGTCTTTCTAAATGTAAATAAAGTTTAATTATATAACCTACATACATTTTTATTTTATGATTAACTTTTTTTTTTGTTACTTTGACCCCATATAATAATAGTAGTTTGTGACTTTTTCTAACAGAAAAACACACCACTCTTTTGCAGTCATGCCAGTGTTAGCTTGTACCATCTGAAATAATGATGAAATGTACAAAACAAAAACCCTTTATCATTTGACATACACACCAATAAATTAAGACAAACAATTTCCAAAAATCTGGGAACGACAAACACCTGCAGTGATATTCGTTTTCTTTATACTGGGACGTGGTTACGTGTGCAAATTGCACCTGTAAACTGTAAACAAAAAGGTAAACCAACTCATACCTTTTAAACTCAAAAGGACAATGCAGCAAATACAAATCACAAAAAAATATTACCCAAATAAACCTTCTGTACACAATATACAACATCAAAACAATATTGGCAAACATGATGATCATTAAGACAAATTTGTTCACCATATTCTCCCCATATTTTGGCATCATTAGGCTTCATCATTGGTACAGTATGCTGATCCTTAACAAGAAAAAAAAACATGATGTTGACAGCTATAGCAAGGCAGAACGACAACAGCACAATTATAAGGGATTCTGACATTCTGCTTCACAAACACAGCATCCATTAAAAAAAAAAAAACACTACAACATACTGCTTTCGTTTTTAGCAATTGCAGTCATTGACCACTCAAACAGTATCAGCAGTTTAAGGAATGCAAAAGCTCTGTGAGGAAGTTTAGACTCTTGGCAAATAATAAGCGCATTTTATGACCTTGTATTTTTTTTTTAATTAGTCACATAATTAGTAAGTTACAATAGCTGATATTGTTCCTTAAATCTTCCAAATTAATATGTTTTTATTACTGTATGAAATGTAACATGGTTTTAGGAATGTATCAGAACTTAGAAAGATACAATATCACGAATCTTTGTTACAAAAAAATCTGTACAAATAATACTGTTTAATGGTTTAGACAATGGTTTACATAATAAATTGGCCTTGCATGATAGATTGGCCATAACCTTGAATCTCTCTGTGGAAGCATTGTTGTATGTTTCCGTAAACGTGTTCAAATGCTTTTCTTAATGTCTTGTGGCAATTAGGTTGTTTCCTCCGTTTTAGTTCTGCATTTCAAAGACTATGGCTCGCTCTATTTCTTCCTAAAACAGGATCTGGGAAATGAATGAAGTTTTTCAAGAAGCCAACAGATTTTGCTTAATCCCTTTTACTAGGCCCAGCACAGCAGGGGAACCACTCCAACTGTTAAGCCACACAGTGGAGCACTAGAGTAAATATGGCAGAGGTGGTCAACGTGGTGGAAAAAAAAAAGATAATTGTAAAATTAAAATGTCAACAGAGACACAGTCTCTTCAAAAACAAAACTGAAGAAAAAAAAAATATAAATATAAAAAACTTTTTGCAAACAAACTGGCAGCTCAAGACAACTGCACGACACCTCAAACCTCAGCACATGCCCTTCTGACGCCTATCAGTCTCAAACACATCCCTTCCCTTTCTCTCCCTCACACACACACACACACACAAAACACCCCCCATCACCCACCACCTTATGTTCTGTACCAGCGAGAGCCACAGTGGCACCCGGCTTTACCCAATTAATCTCTTCATGAAGGTGGGCCTGGCAAAGGGCCAGCAGTACTCGTTGGGCACGGGCCCATTGACGTTGCATTCGAAGAAGGAGAACATAGGGAACCAGATGCGGGCCCGGCGGCTCTGCTGGTAGGCGCGCGTGTTGGCCAGCGTGTGATAGTACAGGAACAGTCTGGTAGTGATGTAGAAGGCAATGAAGACATCGATGGAGTAGTGCTCGTGCGCCGCCAAGATGAAGAAGATGCCAAACAGGTTGAGCACCCAGGAGAGGGTGTGGATGAAATTCCAGTTCCTTGGGGTGTCTGTTGAGGAAACAAACAAGAGCACTTACTCACTGATTCAAACCTCAATTAATGACCAGCAGAAAAAGAAAAACATGTTGTGCTCTGGAAGCAGTACATTTATGTCTACTAGCCTTTCTAATGCAGGTCCCTTTTACTCGGTGGCTATATGGGGGATGCCTTTGGTCAGCTATTTTGGATCAAACCATTTTGTTATCCAAAACTTGACTGACACAAAAAGTGTATTGTGCAAATCCTTGTTTACACCCGAGCTTAATAATGTCAAAATCTACCCGTAGATCTCTCAATGCTAAGAGAGACATAATTTAACAGTAATTTTCACACAACGCCTGCAGCAACAGTTAGTTTCAGGGACAAAGTTTAACCACCAGTCATATTTCATCCAACAATGCAATTGGTTACTTTCCAGTTTCTCCTATACAAGTGTCTCAGCTTATGGAGATAGTTGGCTATTGTTCTATCTTAGAACAATATCATTGTTCTAAGATGATTGGCTATTGTTCTATCATAACCCGATTGTCCAAGCTTCCCAAATGCTGTTGATTGGAAAAAGAACTAAAGACTTGCTAACGGCATCTGAATAGTACCATGAGCATCGAAAGTGAAAGGAAGTGATGCCACCGAGTTGGCATGAACTGCACGTTCGCCGTTTTGTCTATGTGGCTCCAAATTCTTTCATTCTCCTTCCTTAGCGAGCCCATACTGTAAAGGAGGACTAGGATTGGACTGACAACAAACGTTTGGTAGAACAAGAAGTTAGTTAAGCCCTTCAATACAGTATGTTATGTACAAATTGTTCTTCCAAAATCAAATGACTATGGATCACTTTGGTTTGCACACAGTGGAGACCACAGCGTATTTCTAGAATAACAATGCAACCTTTATCTTGAAAATAAAATGAAAAATAAAAAAAAATGAACATACTGTTTTACAGCCTGATACATCCAGAGGCCATAGCATGTCCAAAAATTACATTACAGACAATGTCAGGGACAAGACTAAATCTGAGGCAAGGGAATAGTTTTGGCCACTTACCTGTCTCATTTACTGTACATTCCTAAATTTTCACTCGAATAAAGTAATTCTTCAGTATCAATAAATTCTTCAACATATTAACCCACTCACATACTGTTTAAAATAAATTCCAAATGAGACAAGATCATGGCTAGAATAACAGATACTTCAAATTCCCCATCATTACGTAAAGAAACGGATTCTGTGAAAAGCAATTTATTTCCTGCCACAACATCAGGTGAAGTGTTTAAAAGCCTTGATCCACTCACATTCAGTGACAAAGAAGTTGAGCATTGTCAGAACCACTGTGTGACCGCTGAACATGTAGTCTCCACACGTGTGGACTCCAGTCAGGGTCATCCCAAATCCGCTCCAGATAGCCACGGCACGCTGCAACTTGGCCCACATGTCCCCATAGATCTGAGGGGCACAAGAATCAGAAAGTCCAAATACAAACTCCTTCTATGGCCCTCCTAAGTCATTGCTCTCAACCACCATCAAGGAACGCCTTTGGGCAGCTATTTGGGATTAACAAGACCAGGCCAAAATGCAATTTTCCTGATTGGTGCATCATACTTATAAAAGTCAGAGTATTGCGGGAATCCTTGTGTAAACAGTGAAAAAAAAAAAATAATAATAATAATCTATGCACACACACACACGGATAGATTTTTGTAGCTTCAGATATGATTGTGTCTGTGTGTGTGTGTGTGTGTGTGTGCGTGCGTGCATGGATGTTTTTTTTTTAAATTTAGCCAACAGAGATGTATCTGACAGAGATAGTACACAAAAGAATAACAGCCAGTTATCCCGCATCCATCAATGCGATTGGCTACTGTACTTTCACGGCAAGGCTGATTAGACTAGAGCACTCGTGTCACATCCAAACAACTTATCAATGGTTCTTCACCTGATCTTTGACCATTTTATTGTCAAGGGGCCAGACATAATACATTCTGACTACATGTGACTACATATACAATAGAAACTATAGGTGTGACTATAGGCCTAGTTTAAAGTCTAATGTAAAGAAGGGCAGTACGCACCAAGAAAAATAACTGTAACAACAAATAAACACTGTAGACATGCTGTAGAACTGTTTTCACAGTTTCAATCTTCAACTGAAAATATACCTCACCATCATAGTTAAATGATAAGATAGTAATAACCATACGTTTCCAGAGGCCTATAGCCTGTCAAGATACACTATAAAATCAAAATGTACATTCTGGCTACATTTATGATCAATCAGGCTCCAATCCAAAGAGTTGAAATCAGTGATTGTCCTTCAAACTACTAGCCTACTACACGATAGACTCTTCTGTTAGGGTACGTCTGGAGCTCTCTAAAAATAGAGCAATGTGATTGGCCTGACCAAACTTTGGAGAACAGCTACTAGAGCCTATGGCTCGTTTCTAGACATACAGTCCCTGCATAGCAAAAGCATTAGCTGCTGCTTGGATGTGTAGATTTCTAGGCTATGAGGCCTACCTTTCCTGAGCACTGTAGGTGTTGGCCTGGCACAGAGAGGGAGGTGACGAACATGGTGATGCAGCGCAGCATGAACACCGTCCCCATGAGGCTGCAGAGGCGTCTAAGTAGGATAGACCTAGAAAATGAAAACGGCATTATCACCCCCAATATCATCATCTGCTGTCTCTGACCTCGTTTTAAAGCGCCTAGCATACTGATACAACTCACTGCAGTGATTCTCAGCAGAGAAGCAAGTAAAAAAAAAAAAATGTTGTCAATCTAGTATGGGACAAAAACTTAATCTAAATAAATGTTTGTTTCAAATTGAACAGATAGATCCTCATTAATATGCAGGCTGACTGCAGGCAGATCGAATGCATTAGAATATTTTTAGTTTCTTTAACACCTCTGTTCTTTATGTGGAAGTCAGTGGTCTATCCCTTGGCTAGTTCCCATCAAAATGAATGGGGATGAAACTTCCTCACACTCTCTTATGGGTATCCATAATACCCCCATGTCAACAACCACTCAATTGCCACTTCACCCATAATTGTACTGTAGATGAGCAACAATGCAACTATATTCCATTAAAGGAGAAATGTCAATCAATTAATGGCCCTGTTGTTTGAGGCCCTCCAAGTGCAGTCAGTAGAAATACGACATAAGCTTCAAGCAAGCCATGCTTTTTGAGAGCATCAAGAGCCTGCATTGTTAATTCATATAATATGCATCAATATAATGCATAAAGTACAGGCCAGTTAAGTGTCAAATCTCCTCTGTGTACAATAACACTGAGCAATAACATTTTTCATACTTAAGGCTTTTCTGTGCCAAAAGCACTTGAGACAGTTTTCACAATACAGGCTAAAGTAATTCAAGAATGTGCAATACCAGTCCTGATAAAAAAAAAAAAAATGCCACGAGTTCACACACATTTCAACACCATTTAATCTCCCCCCAAAAATTAAATCCTCCATCAGACTGTACGTCATATTATTTGCAAGTCTAAGGACGTGGGTTTTCCTGGTCAGTGGATACACAGGTACTTTGCCTGGCTTCCAGTAAAAATCATCAAGAACTAGGCATCTCCTATGCTGTAGCACACAATTCATCCAGGAAGTATAACAACAAAGGTAAGCACAGGTGTTACCAATGACAGCCTGTAAGATTCGGATTTAGTGTAGCAGTTTGTTGGATATCACCGAGATGTCGTTAGTGAAACCTGTGCTCATCTGGCTACTTCCTGGATAAATTGGCTGCAGTGGTATGGGTCCAGTGGCGAGAATACAGACTAGAGCCCGACCGATATATCGGCAGGCCGATATTAGGCATTTTCCAAACTATCGGTATCTCCATTTATAATGGCCAATAAATGAATATTTCAAAATGAAAATAAAAACGGACGAAACACATGAGTGTTGCCGTTTTATATACTCAGGACTATCAAGTCCAATATTTTGAATTTGATGTTCCGTTGTGACAATAAAATAAACAAGTTTCTTTTTAAAATGCATTATCATTATTTTAGTTAAAAAAAATAACTACAAATAGCTAATATTATGGTAATCTTTTAATGTTTTGTTGCGAAGTTTCTGAATTGTTTTTTTTAAATATCGGCCGATATATCGGAATATCGGATTTTTAAGCCAATAAATATTTGTATTGGTCTCGGCCTTCAAAATCCTTTATCGGTCGGTCTCTAATACAGACCTACCTGTGCTTATGCAGAAGCAGAACCAACAGCCAAATGTTGCACAGGATCACACCACACGCCTCAGCCATGGCAAAGGCCCACGGGATTCTCGGCACGCTATGGAGTTAGACAGAGAGAGAGAGAAAGAGAGAGAGAGGGGCCTTTAATCCTCTTATGACCAGATGTTGTGCATTTACATGACTTTTTTTTTCTATGCCTAACAGTAGTTCAGCTTGACATTGATACTGTGTCATAACCACTGCAGTAATGTCTTACACAAGCTGAAGGGCATCATGACAGATAAAAGACATGACAGTTATGGTGTATATGTGTGCACTAGGCTGAATTTAAAAAAGGAAAAAAAAACACTAGCTACAATAGATAGATCCTGGATTGCAGTCGATCTTCAATCTGCAACAAAACAATCAAGCCAGCAATGCTGAACAGGAAACACATCACCAACATAGCACTTCTTACTATACTGCCAAACATTATTCAGCATCTTCAAAAACTGCTAGAAAAGGTTTTTGAAAAATATTTCATAACTAGTCCACTATATTTACTCCATAGTTTTTATCTGTATTGTATCTAACAGACATGAGGCTGATCCAGACCACTGTCTGAGGGTTCAAGGGGATTCAGACACTGGCTCATTCTGGTTAACTCATGTCATTTAGACTGAAATGGGCAATTTTGAGATTGGAATTTCATCCAAAGCATTTGTTCTCTATCAGTTACTAATACAGGGTTATCATTCTCTCCCAGATCAACTCAAAGGCACAACAGTGTCAGCCAGAGTTTGGACCAACAACTTCCAGGCAACTACGCCTATGCTACCGCCACTCATGCAAGTCAGATAAATGGGATCTGGATTCAAAAATGTTATTTTAGCACCATAGACTTGCAGCAAAACAGCCAAGCTACTTATTCTGATCGAACAATTGTCAATGGTAGCAAAAACCAGTGGCACAGAATAAAACTGGTTGTTTTTCTTTGACCGCAACTTTGTAATAGTTGCAAGGGTCATCAGAAGTAGCAGGTTTGAAGAAGGAAAAAAGAAAAGAAAAAAAAAAAGTGACCACAAGTGCTTCCACATGATGACTTTTTAAAAACACAATAGTGGTCTGACGAGTTCACTGCAGTTCGCACAAGAAAACAGGCATTGTCACGACACTTTGGCCACACCCGCCTAGAGCCGGGTGGGTCAACACTTGTCTGAGATGGACAAGTACAATCTTGTGGCCTCGAAATAAATGTGTCGCTCATATCCCTTACCTGTCCAGAAAGATGTCAGGCAGGGGAGGGTAGGTGCGCATGTCTGGGACGCGCTCGTGCACAATCACCATGACAAAGGAGGTGAAGCCGAACACGAACATCACGTACACCGAGCTGACGATGGTCTTCCAGTACTCCGGGTCCAGTCGCCTCGTCTGCTGCTTGTGCTTGCCGTTGCTATACTGGTGACACTGATGATCCAAACCGCCACCACCATTCCCCAGCGAGCCTTCGTAGTCGCGCCCTGCGTCACCGTTGCAAAGCCAGTCGCCGCCACCGCCCATCGGTGAGTGTCCGTCACAGCTGAGGCCCAGCTCCTCAAGCACGTCAGCGTGCTGCTTCTGCAAGCGTCGCAGCGACACCATTAGGCGCTTGATGTCGCCGAGAACCTGCAGCTCCAGTGGTGGTGAGCGCAGGTCGTACTCGCTCAACGTCAGCAGGCTCAGGCCGTCGAGCCGGTGCTTGTTGCACAACAGGTCCACGTAGTCGCAGAAGCCCTCCTCGCGCAGCCACCGCGCCACATGCTTCGTCGTCCAGCGGCGGATGCTCGGCTGCGAGCCGGCCATGTCGCCTTCGCTCCGACTGTGCAGGGAAGAGAGGGCAGACACAGGGATCGATGGGAACAGTAATTCACAGTTGGAGGTCCACTGACAGACACAAACAATACCAGCAGCACCATCTGCTATATAACTGTGGACGTCCCACTGGCAGAGAGAGACAGAGAGTTTAATGACCAGGAAATGGCATCACTGACAAGACACTACATCAGAAGTTGTTTGTTTATTGATCCTGTAATATGCAAATACACATGTATGCACCAACAATGCTGATGTTGCTTGTCTGGTCAACCTGTCTTTTTGTACAGTAAGTAAGCAAGTTGTACTCTGGGGGAAGTAACAAGCTTTAATTTAGGCTTAAAGTTTTCCATATCTTCATATTACATTATAAAAGGAGATCAGGAAAAACAGTGAACATTTTAATGTGATGGCAGAACCTTTCAGCAGTATATCAGAGGTAAGTAGCTAAATAAATTCTTAATTCTTGGCCAGGCATTTAACGTTTTTGTCTAGAGGGGTTCAATCCCTTGTCCCAAATCAAAACACTTTAATCACAAGAGCCGCCGTAAAGTATGATACAGTACAGTATCTGGCTGTAAGTCAAGAGGGGTAATTAGTTAGAAGCTAGTCTGAGAGCCACCACAGACCCTGTGTCCTAGATGCACAGAGGACATTATAATATTAACCTGCTTATTTAGTGAAATAATTTAAGCCCCGCCGCCTGGTCTCCAGACTCCAAATATGATTGCGCTATTCCCCTCACTCCACCTCCCTCCCATTCACTCCACTGATACTTAATACAACACTTGAAAATAGACAGTCCTATTTAAAAAAATGAAATTATAGACCTACCTTCAGATCCCAGGAAACAGCTGTGTTGAGAAGCTACTCTGTCAAGACAGTTCAAAGCATGTACCTGAACAAGCCAACAGGGGCTTAGGAAGCCACAGTCTCAAAGAGATGTGGGGGTGAATCTTTTTCTTAAATAAAGATCTCTGTAAGACGTTGCTCAACAGGCCAGATCTGAGGTCCATGAATGTAATAAGTTCCATTTATGATGAAACAAACAACGACCGCCAAGACAGCATCCAACAAAAAAAGATGGAAGATAAAGGGTCATGGGCATTGTTGCAATCTTGTGACTGCCCTTGGGAAGAGGAAACAAGACCAGACGAGCAAAGCACGAAAGTAAACTGAAGGATTCGAAGTTCTCCAATTTCATTAGAGAAACTTTCTCAACTGACAGACTTAATAGTCCTCCAGATCCCAGACTAATAGACTTAAGAATTTCTAACTGGATAATGAAAATATTTATGCATCACCCATTATCCAATACAGTCACTCTCCGTGTGACCGAAAAGGCTTTCCGGGAAACATAACGGATAGTCTGAATGAGGTCATTTCTCCTTCATGGGTCTTGACATTTAGGCTCGTTATAATCAGTATCAGCAGCAAGTTAGTCAGAGGACACGCCTTGACCAAATGATATTGCTGACACACTCACCAGCCCAACCCAATAGGAGTTACCGCTTACAGAGCTTACCAAGGAGGACGGAGGAACCAACGTGGCTTATCATGATGCTGCCCAAGACAAAAAGGTCGACACCTACTACAAACCGACTCTCTATCCCAGCACAATAAAAAAAATTATGATGTGATCTTGTAATGATCTATACTAGCGCGAGCTTTTTTTTAAAAAATCTCCTCGCTGTTTTAAGACCTATTTTAGAAACGAGGTTAGATGTAGTGCAAAGATTTATAAAATGTCAGTAGCTTCAGGTCCCCATCAGCAATTCAGCAATGATTAGTATGCCTGACGCGAACGTGTCCACTAACGTTCACGTTAACAGGGCCCATGCGTGGATTATAAGGTTGTCTCAGGGAATACGTTATTAAAAGCCCAACTACAAAGTGTAGCCAACATTAAGACGAGGCTGACAGACAATCTAGGTCAATGGGCAGCTGCAACGTTACACTAGCATGCTACATAGCTTTTTTTTTTAGCCGCAAACGTGCTTCTTTGCTAAAGATCTATGCTAACAAAACAAAATAATAAACGTATGAACATATATGCCATATAATAACTAACTGACTGACTAGCTAACTGACTAACTCGTAATTCCCAGAGTCATATAACGTTCACTGAAATGATTAATAAATCTCATTGCTCTGTGATTCTTTGCTCTAGGATAGGGACCTGTCAGATAGCCAGCTAGCTAGCTTGCTAGTGGTTTGTTATCACCTAACATTGGTTAGCCAGTTAGCAAGTCGTGAATCTTCCATAACCAGCTAGTTAAATACAGAACAACTCAATGTAAGGAAAGGAGAGCTCACCTCTGTCTCATTCTGAGAGCTGGAAGTCGTAAGTCGTAGGTCTTTTAAAGTCTGTCCAAAAGGTTTCTGCTACAGGTTTAAAGTAAATCATTGCGCCCTAGATAGCTAGCCTTAACGGCGCACATTAGTGTTGACGCGATGAGACGATAAACAGCCACGGAGCAGGAGAGAGCGCATCATGAGGACGTGCTGGCACATAAGGCCATCATTATAAAGACACTGACCTCTGGTGGTTATGCATGGACCTGCAAGACTATCAAGCTCAACAACTTGAGATTCAAGGTAATATGACAAACAGGAGTATTATGCTACAGTAATTTAATTTTATTCGTTTTGTATCCGTCTATATAATTACATTATACCATAACAAAAAATAAAATAGCTCTTTATTTTAACAATCTCTCTCTCTCTCTCTCTCTCTTTCTCTCTCTCTCTCTCTCTCTCTCTCTCTCTCTCTCTCTCTCTCGCTCTGTCACACACGCACACACACACACACACACACATACACACTTGATTTAGCTTAGCTTTCATGACTGCAACCATGTGGCACCTGCTCCTATCACTATCAGGAGGAAATGTCTCACCACCATTACCAAGCACTGTAAAGAAAATGGAACGGATAGGTTTCTAAACTAATCCTGAAAGTATAAAGGATAATGTCTGAGGATAAAGATAAAATATCTATACTAACCAATACTCCATCTGTAAAAGAACTAGAAAGAATTTTTTACTCTGGAAAAAGGACTGGAAATCATGTGGATGAAGTTTGGCCCAATTTATTTATTGGGGACATGTAAGTCATAGCATGTGATCTTAAATCATTTTATTCCAATGAAATTCAATTACAATTTGACCTCTGTCATCTGAGTTTTGGTAGTCACACTTTGTATAGGCTATAGGTGTATTTTCTGGGAAAAAAAGCTTTCCATATAGGGCCTTTCCTGGTACATTTAACTCATGTTACAAATGACTTTATTAGGTGCTCTATGTCCCTCCTTCTGAAACTTGTCTAACATCCTCCATCTTTGACAGGTCCATTGCCAATGACCGCTATGGTTTGTGGAAGCTGGGTATCACGCACGTCCTGAACGCTGCCCACGGGAAGATGTACTCTCAGGGGAGTCACCAATTTTACGGGTCGACCGTCGAGTACCATGGGGTTCCTGCTGACGATTCCCCATCCTTTAATCTTTCACGCCATTTTCAGTCCTCTGCTGATTATATTCATCAGGCGCTGAATACCCCCGGAGGTAGGACTCCCACTGTTCCCGCATTAGTTAAGCCATTAAAACACTCTCTAAAAACAAGTGCTCTGATATTATCACTGCCTCGCCTGCAAGTCTCTACAGAGATCCAGTTTCATCTGGCCACACAAGGGCTAATTTACACTGGGAAATTACATATACTGAACACTTATTTGAAACCAGGCCTCATTAAAAAATGTATTAAATAATAATATTAATTAATTAATTAAATATTGTATAATTCAATATTCTTGCCATAAATAAAGAAATTCTGTTCTCTCCTCTCTCTAGCTAGGGTGATTGTTCACTGCGCTGTGGGGGTGAGCAGGTCGGCCTCCCTGGTTCTTGCCTACCTAATGATCCATCACCATTTCACACTGGTGGACGCCATTAGGCAAGTCATGACGAGCAGGTGGATTTTTCCCAATAGAGGATTCCTCAAGCAGCTCCGGGCTCTGGAGATGCACTTAAACCAGCAACATTGACCTCTGTGACTTCTTCAGCTGGACTCTCCACTCAGCGTAGGAAACTTGTAGCTCAAAGTGATGTGGATTCAAAGTCTTCCACAAAGAAAACACTCAGCACAACTTATGCGACAAGTTGAGGCAGTCTTTTGACTACAGGTTTAAAGCTGCAGGTTCAGGTTGAACAAGTTAATAGATTTGCTATGACAGAAATTCTCACATTATTCTTTGAACTCGTATCACACTCCCAATACTTTGCATGTTGATCACGTAACTTCACGGTGTGACTATTTTTACATTGTTTTATCACAGCTTGTGGTTATATCATAGCAACTACACAGTCAAAGCCAAGCTATTTCTGATCTATACAATGACAGACACATAGCCCACAAAAATGCACAGGGGCCAGGGATCAGGATCAAAGAGCATCCATGGCATGCCAGTGTCACTCCAGCGATACATCCATCGCGTTCAAAGCAAAGGTGACAGGTTCTGTCCTTCAAAAGGACAGATTGTGTCATGTATTTCACAGCGCTATAAAATCCCCCAGCTGACAACCCCACTCTTTTCAGTGCAGGACTGACATAAGTGTCATGGCTCTATCTGAAAGCTACAATGTTTCTTTAATGTAATCTTTGATCTTCAATGCAATCTGTAAATCTTGATAAATTAGCATTGGCGTCAAGTGACTCTCACTATCTGCTGGTTAGTCACACTAACGTGTTATGGTGTGCAGGAGCCAGCAGCAACAGTCAGCTAGCCCGTCATTGCATGCTGTCAATAGGAAAGAGTATACACTGAACGAGGCACTATATCGGGCCCCTCCAGTGAGCGTAAACACACACCTGTTCGTAGCCGTCAGCCTGAACGAGAATACATGACAGAGACTGCCGTGACACAATAAACAGAGAAAGTCCATTGATTTGGCCAGCTATTGGGCGCCAGAATGGCAGCTCAGAAGGGACACAAAAAGGAATATCTCACAGTGAAAGACTTGGAGAAAGTTCTGGATTCTTGTACGCTGGATTTGCATCAGATTGATGAAGTGTGGCCAAACTTGTACATTGGAAATGTGTAAGTTCTCTCTCTCTCTCTCTCTCTCTCTCTCTCTCTCTCTCTATGAGTGTGTCTGAGTATATGTGTGTGTGTATGTGCACGCATGTGTGAGTTTGTTGGTTTGTGTGTGTATGTGAATTTGACCAACATATTGGAAATCTCACAAAGTGCATCAATAAGTCTAGCATGTGGCTTTTTTGGGAACATCTGCCTTGGAATTAGACCATCTAAATGCAAGCAAGACACTAAAGGCAGCATCTTTTAGTAGAAATTATTTCAATTATTTCAATTTACAACATACATCTTACCACTTGTCAACACAAATGCATAGACTACTGAGGTTTTGACTCATTCAAATGGATTGAAAAATATTTCTTGTTTTCTCTGACTTGTGACATATTTCAGCTCATCACAGTCTTCCTTTTGTCTCCTCCTGTGTCACCAGATCTATAGCCCAAAACAAGACTGCCTTGCAGAAATTAGGAATCACTCATGTGTTAAACGCTGCCCACTCCAAACGAGGCAGCATCGGAGACCAAAGATATTATGGCAACAACTTTGTGTATTGTGGTATTCCCGCTGATGACTCCACTCACTTTGACTTGGACGTTTACTTCCGCCCGGCCGCCGACTTCATTCACAAAGCACTAAAAACACCCGATGGTAAGGCGCAATAAGTTTTAAGCTGTGCCTATACTCCAGCAACTGAACACAAGGTAACTTGCCATTAACTCGCCATTTCAGCACAAGCCTTTACCACAGACAGGTGGCCTCTAGTGGTCCCACTGTCTCAAAAAGTTGACACAAAGGACTTTCACCTCTAGCACCATACGTTCTCATTTAGACAAGGGGGTGAGGGGTTACTTGAACTTAAGAGTTGCACTGTCATCTAGTTTCCTCACTTCTACTCTCTTGTCCGTCCAGGGAGATTTTTAGCCGGCGCTGTCAAAGCCATTGTCATTCTATTCACACACAAGGCTTAGAATTAGGTGTCTTACCTCTTAAAGGTGTAATTTAGAACTTCCATCCATTTGGCCTTTGAAGGGGAATTTCTGCTAAAAGGACTGCAAGACGTCCACTGGATTAATTTGCCAGCCAGAACCTGTCTGTGAGGAGACCTTACATGAACAAAGGCAATGAATTGTGGGGGCTATTTTTATCCCAGAAGCGGAGGGAATAACGTGCTTTTGTGAAGGGGGCAGTCATGTATGTTATTAATAAGATGAAGGGGAACTAATCCTTGGCCCCTGATTTTCTCTCTCCCTTCTTGTCCTCACTTAGGCTTCCCTTTAAATCTCCCCAAATGATTGGACGTCCTTCCTCTCAGAGTTTTCCCCTTTTTTGCTTCTGACTCTTCCTCTCTGCTTGATTTGGCTCTCCTTCTGTTTGAGTTGTGTGTTTCTTGGCTGGACAATCCCTCCTCACACTCACACACACACACACACACACACACACATTCCCACACCCTTAATGCCTTCTGTTCTTCTGGGGCTTACTTATACTTTATAGTGTCACAAATGTTCTGGGTTAGATTTAGCTGCATTTGCAGATTATATTTAATTAAATTAATGAATAACCTACATTCTCAAAGAATTGTGTTTGGTTTTATGGAAATTTGACAAAAGTTTTGTAACAACACTGTTCAATGTAGTTTAACTGAATTGTCTGTCTATTCAATTGACATCATGTTTAAGCACATTTGTCTGGGCTTGTTTCTCTAACCCCTAGCCAAGGTTCTGGTGCACTGTATCATGGGATTGAGCCGGTCTTCCACGCTGGTGCTGGCATATCTCATGCTGCATCACCACCTTCCTCTGCGCAGGGCCCTTCAGAAGGTGGTCAAGAAGAGGGCCATCTACCCCAATAGAAATTTCTTGGCTCTGTTGTTGGACCTGGACCTACAACTCAACCGGAAGAAGAAGACCTGTGTGCTCCTGTGATGGCAGGCAGGAGTGTCGTCGTCAGTGGTGGTGGTGGGGGGTGGGGGGCGTGTGATTCTAGGATGGTTCTAGAATGATTCTTGAATCGTGGAACTGACAAGGAACATTTTAATGTCATAATTAATGTTTGTTGGAGTGGGCAAGATTATTTTCTGTCATAGGGCCCAACATTTCTGGCGGCACGCCTGGCTGGCTGTGGTTCATGATCTTTATGCTTGTAAAGCAAACAAACACTTGCACTGGAATGCGTTAAAGTCATGGTAACAAGTAGTACAGTGGGAGGAGAAGGTCTCCATATGCCCATTATTTTACTGTGAAAGATTGTTTTTTCGATGTTGTTGTTTGTAATAGCTGTCATTACATTTTCTGTGTCTCATTTCTTGCATTGAACGTTTGACTAATGGAAAGTTTTACCACCGCACAAGGGGGTTGCTCCATGCGGGAGTGTCTTTGAGAGGGTTACTGTGGTAATGCAGCTGCAGTACAAACAAGTTGCAAAAGATGCGTGCTCAGGGAACAAACTTTGGCAAAAATGAAAAATGTGTCTGACTTCTCTCACACACACACACACACACACACACACACACACGGGTACCAACAAGGAGATAAAAGTTTATTTTAAGGACCTGGCACTGACAATATTCTATTAATATTATCATCAATGTTTGCTAGAATTATGTTCTGTTATAGGGCACAAACACACACTCAAACACACACACAGTTATGGTTACATCTCCCACCCCAAAGTATCTAGTCTTAAGTGTGTTCTTTGTAAGTGTCCTTTAGGCCTATGTCTGCAGAATCATCATACAGTACTCTCTGTGTAACCATGAGGACCAAAGCCCATTTGAAGAGACAGAGAATCTGTAATAAATATGGCCTTTCAACTATTCTGTGTTTGGTTTTCTGTCGACGATAAGCAACTGCATCTAGTGGTGTTTACTGATAAGCATTATCTCCACTGTTGCCAACCAGTGATTTGACAACAATTGACAGATGATAACAATGTGACATTTTTCATGTCACATAATTAGTCCCGGGCTGGTGGTGATGTCGGCTTCATAATAAGTAAAGCTTACGTTGGAGGGATATAGGCAGAAGGTGGACAGAATCTGTGCATATTTAAAATGATCCGTCTTATTTTTAAACTTGGCTCCACAAGAATGAGGTCGGCTATTTTGAGACATCTGCGGCATAGGAGAGGACAGATTGGAGAGTTAAGTGAAGATGAGTGAAAGTCGAGGAAAAGGAAAGAGAGAGAGAGAAAAAAAAATACTTTGCCTAACGAGATTTTTTTTTCTAAGAAAAAGGGAAGGGGGGCAATATAATATTTCTTACTCCAGCAGAAGAGTGCCATATACTTGCTGCTGAGGCCCGCGCTAGCAGCAGAGCTTCTCCCCTCCGCTAGCTCACATAACCTGGGGGGAATGCGAAAGATGTTGCCAGAACAATTTTGAGCAGTGATTCAGACGTTAAAATAGAGAAAACCGCAGGGCTGAATGTTCCCAGCGGTGCCTGCAAAGAACTTTCTCCTGTCAAACCGTAGCTCCACTAAATGAGAGATCTTGATAAGCCGCCACGATAAAGGCAAGTGAGAGTGTGCCTGGGACTTGCTTAAGTATTCTCTTTTCTTAATATGTTTACTCTTTTAAAGGGTAATCAGTGTAATGAATAGTTAGGCCAATTATTCATTGCCACTATGATGTTAAATGCGCTGTTGTCAGAGAATAAACACAAGTCAAATGGTAGGAAATTGGAGCTCTCTCCATTCTAAAACTCTGTCACAGCGTTTCTCTGCTATCTCATCATCAACATAGATTACATATTTACAGCTTAATGACGTTTCCATACGTTTACAAGACTATTATATTCGAGGCTTACTTATGAAATATCACAGTATAATTAAGCTCAGTCTCTCCAACTTTTTTTTCAGAACCTAGTGTTAATTTGTATTTGTGAAACTTTCCTCTTTCACCTTGAGCTGATACAGAATCATTTGTTTCAGTTTTATTAAGCCACATGTAGTCCTTGAGCATAATGATTTGTTTGTATTAATGAATTACACAGTGCCTTTAAAATCATTATTTTCAAATGTCATAAACAGGCTCTGAGTTACAGGGGAATATGTGAATGTTTAATTAATTGGATTAATGTTTCGGTTGATAACAGTGAAACAGCATTATGTGTTGACATAATTGATTAGAGCTTTGTTTATAGGTGAAAGTTGATGCCATTAAAACTATGGAAAATACTTGTGCAGAATTAAAAGGATCGAAGACAAACAACAGAGGGGGAGCTAGAGACTTGAAATGAAGGAGAGACGAGAGATAGAGAGAGAGGTGACAGGAGAAAAAAAAGGTAACAGGGGAAAATATACATAGAGAGAGAGAAAGAAAGAGAAAAAGAGGTGATGGGGAAAGACAGAGAGAGAGAGAGAAAGAGAGATACAGAAAGAGGTGACTGGGGAAAAGAGAGGGAGAGAAAGGGAGAAAGAGAGAAATGGGGTGGGAAAGCTGCTTAGCCTGGGGGAGATGAAAGTGTGACAAGCGCAACAGCTCTGCATGTGGTCCCGCAGGAATAGTCCAGAGTTTTCTGCTGTAACAGAAGAGTATTTTTCTATGACACGCAGAGGAGAGGGTGTCCGTGTGTGTGTGTGAGTGGGTTGAGATGCCCTTGAGAAGAAAAACGTAAGAAAAAAAAATGTCTTTACATACAGCCATGCGCATGATGCCTGTTTAGCTGACATGGGAAGAAGATTCAGTTTGATCTATTTCCATTTTCTAAGTGTGTGTTTATGTTGTATCACACTTCATAGAGCCCTTACAGCCAGGGGGATTTACACGCTGGGATGGATAAATCCATCAAGCACATGCTAGAGAGGGAAAGAGAGAGAGAAAGAGAGAGAGAGAGAGAGAGAGAGAGAGACGACTGGGTAAGCTGCACCAAATTTAGCAGAGGTCATTACGCTAACGGACAGCTTGGGTTTCGACACCCCCTGTTCCCGTTTGGGAGCTAACAATGCTTTTAACCTCGCAGGCTGAGCAGACCCTCTCAGCCTAGACCACAGCCAGTGACTTTGAGGTCTGAGTAAAACCGAACAGCCACACGCACTCATGTCCTTATCTAAATGCAAAAATGGGGACAATGTCTAATTTCAGAACACAGCGAGCTCCCATTATGGCAGGTTTTCGAGAGAGAAAGAGGGTGTGTGTGTGTGTGTGTGTAGTTTTGTGTGTATTTGTATGTGTGTGTGTGTGTGTGTGTGTGTGTGTGTGTGTGTAAAACTGTCTGCATGCCTTTGATTTTTTTTTTTACACAGGACAACCAACTGGTGCATCTCCATGGTGTCGACATCTTTCCAAAAATGTATCTGTCAAACATAATAAAAAGTGGGCTTGTTTTTCCCCTTGTGATAATGTGGTTTTTGGACATGAGTGTGTATGTGTGTGTGTGTGTGTGTCTGTGTGTGTGTGTGTGTGTGCGGATAGGTGTGCCACTATGATTGTTGTGCATTGTTTTGAAAGGGGAGACTCCAGAAGAAAATACTCCTGCATTCTCCTGCGACATCTAAGCAATAAAACAAATCACAGCAGGAGCCGCAGTGAGTAGGTAATGGTGAGACACATGAAATATTGTTTGTTAAATCCCCTGCCAAGCTGCAAGCCACTGTGCTGTGATTAAAAACATTATTGTGCGCATAGGGATCAGCGGGCATAAAGCGCTTATAATACAAAATGTGCAGATAATTAAACGGTCATTACATGTTATTACAGAGCTATTCATGAAAATCAAATAGTTGTTCCTATGTAAGTAACATTACAGTACAAATTCTGTGGTTTAAATGAATGTTCTGTCATGATTCTATTATAAAAGTAACAGTAAGGTGTATAGCGAACAATATAGTGAAGAACGTCTCTCTCTCCAATAAGCTTTTTCATGCGCTGGCACTAAGACGAGGACTATAGCTGTCATCTCTTGGATTTGTGAAGCTCCATTATATGAAGCTCATTCTGTCAGATCTCCAATGAATCAGGCACCGTTTGTAACAAGATACAGGCTCGTGTTTCTTTTACACCCCACTGGTAAAAAGTCTGAGTGAGATTAAAATGATTACTTTCTCTCAAAAGGGCTTTCAAGAAGACATCTATAGACAGTAACAACAGAATGACTGACCTACAAGAAGCACAGAACTCTTAGCAGTCATTATAATGAATTTGAAAATAACCCACACATTCAACACTATAGAAACGACAGCACATCTGTCTGCTGTTCTATCAAATCCTTTGAATAAATTTGAACGTGTATTTAAAATCTGTGTGCATTAGGGTCGGCAGTGGAACTCAGGCAGAGATGCCTCGAGGTGCAGGCCTATCTGTGGGCACTAACGGTGGGGAGAATGGCTACGAGACGCCCTCTGCCTCCGACCTCCAGAGACTCATGTGGGTGAAGAAAGGTTCCAGTGCCCACCTGGACGAAGTTGTGCCCAGGATTTACATTGGAGACATGTAAGACAAGCAGGGGTTGAATTGATAGGATTTTATCAGTATTGATGCCGTTGTTGATCCTGCTCATCGGTCCAATTCTTTGCAATTCTCTCATTAATCCCAAACGGCAGAGATGGTAGACAACACAAGCTTCAACACACAACACATAAGCCCATGATGCAGCCCGTATTACTAGAATGGACATAGCAGATTATTAGAATTAGGTCAATATGTGGAACTGTATTCGCTTATTCAGAAAGACCAATTGCTCCTGTCCTCAAAAACATATCAGCATTAATATAAGAAATTAAAGAGGTGAGAGGCTTTTGTTTTTTAGTGCATTGAAGCATGGTGTGTGATACCTGATTCTTAATTTCCACCTATAAGGAGTGCATGATGACATATACAGTTCTCTGCCATTGGCGAGTGAAGCCGACTCCTGCACAGACAAACCTGGGATAAATGTTTTAGATAGATAGATAGATAGATAGATAGATACTTTACTTTTACTTTAGTAAAGGAGAGAGGAGGTTGCGGTTTATGGTTTTACTTTGTGCAACCCTAGGGTGGCTCTCTTGTCAACATCAGAGAAGTCATTTCCTCTCTGAACAAGCAGGTGGTGCCAACAACACCACACATCAATGTGTGTGGAAGATTTCACTCAGAGTTCTCTCTGCAATACTAATACCACTAGTATTGCTACTACTACAACTACTTCTACTACTAATAATAATAATTAATGTAAAATTATCTTAAACATTACACATATACTACAAATGTATATAAAAAATGTGTTAAAAAGTTATTAGACTTTGCTCATTGTAAGTGTATGCTAAAAGTGTAGGCTTGCAAGCATCAAAACCACAAATGAATATTGTGGCCCAATATTAACCCACAGCCTTTTTGCTGAATTGCTTGTTGCACCCAAGGTACGCAGCCAAGGACAAGCGACTGCTGCAGGGCCACAACATCTCCCACGTGCTGAATGCGGCACATGGCAAATACAACGTCAACACTGGAGCCAGCTTCTACAGGGACACTAAGATCACCTACCACGGCGTGGAGGCGTTCGACATGCCCTCGTTTGACCTCAGCCCCTTCTTCTACTCGGCAGCGAAGTTCATCAAAAGTGGCTTGGACACACCGGGAGGTAGGTTAAGTGGGGTGATGAACTCTGACCTTTGACCTCATGGATAATGGACAGACTGGGGTTCAAATAATAATAAAAAAAACTGTAGAAATGTATATCGACAGTGAACAGTCCTACCTAAAATACCACACCATTTGCTTTCATTACAAATAATACAAAGTAGAATATTTTGTCTTTTCTCTACTGGCAAAGCTACATGTGGCTTCTAATGGTTAGTTTTGTCCACGCAATATGCAACGTGCACATACCATCCATTAGTGACCTATAATCATGACCCATTTATGCTCCACTGAGGTGCAGGGTGCAGCACACAACACCTCCTAATCAGAACACATGCTACACAATGCAAAGTAAATACCACACGTCATTATTCTACTCTAAATGACAATTTAGGATCCATATCTATTCTATATCTAAATTATTGTGGTATTTACTCAGTGTTATTGTTTCCAAATTACTGGACAATAAAGTTGATTGAATGGTTATTTGAATTTGGACGTTCAGTTGTGGTTCCCTTTAAAGGCCTGCTGGATCCAGTTGGTGAAACTCTCTTCATGAACAAGGGAGCTGTTTAGAGTGGGTTATATGTAAACAACACACACACACACACACACACGCACAAGATGTCGATACCATGGAGATGCACCAGTGCGTTGTCCTGTGGGGAAAAAAATCTATCAAAAACATTTTTACAATTTAGACATTCCCATAAACATACACATACACACACACACACAAACACACTTACTCCCTGTGTTTGTCTGTGGCCAGGTAAGGTGTTTGTCCACTGTGCCATGGGCTTGAGTCGCTCCTCCACACTGGTGCTGGCCTATTTGATGATCCACGAGAACAAGACCCTGCCTGACGCAATCAAGGCCGTGGCAGAGAACCGGAACATCAGCCCTAACCACGGCTTCCTGGAGCAGCTTCGTCAGCTGGACAAAGAGCTGTGCAGCCAGAGGAGAGCAGGGAGCGGCAATGTGTAGTAGTCCAGGGCATGCTGGGATAGAGGAGGACAGTCACAGCAGGGCATTTAATGTCCTCTCTGGAGACAAAAGTCTATGCACAGAGCTTGTGTCCACCACTCTGAATCCCAACAGAGCTTGTGTCCACCACTCTGCATCCTAAACTGTTTATGACTGTCTGTTTCGAATGCAGTCACATCTCATTCTCTTTGGTGCCAGTTGTGGTCACTGCCAGTTTATACACTGTATGTGAATGTATATGAGGTCTTTTATTTTGTTTATACTGCATATTGCTGTGTTAACAGGTCCAGAGGAGCTAATGGAAATGTTGGCAGTCAGTTGATAAATGGTTGAGAGTTCGGGCTAAAAAGGACACCAACACATCTGCATTTGGTGTGTCATCAGAGTGCAGAGCATATCTTACAGAAATTTTAACCCAAATGGTTTTGTTAAAATAGAATAAGATCTAATCAGACAGTGTCTGACCACAATCGGTTAAGTCTATTTAAGTTCAACTTAACAAATCTTTCCTAGGGCGAGTTCCAAAAAAGATTTGAGCATTCAGTAAAATCTCATTTCTTTTTGTGATACGAAGACGAGACTAATGCTAAAAGTAATATATTCCACCTATGCAAAAACAAAATCAACAACAACATGGCCGCTCCACTTCCCCAGCACCGTTGCTCTGCTGGCCGGCTCGGAGCAGATTCTCAGCTGTGTGAGACAGATTGGAACCCCCTCCTGTGTCTCACAGGTTTATAATTAGCTTCCTGCCAAAGTGGCAAACACTGCCCAGAAATAAAGTCCACCACGGAAGCAGCGACTCACGGACGTAGGAGGTAGACATTTTGTGTGTTGAGGAGGAGGTGGAAGAGAAGGAGGAATAAATCTTTTTGAGAGAAACAAAACAAAGCAAGGTATGATCAGTGTGGGATTTTGAGTATAATGATCATATAATTATATATATTTTGCAGAATATCCTCTCAGATGAAAACATTTGCCACAAATTAGTGTTCACACTCATTTAACCTCCTGAGCAGTGTTCTCGCTGAGTCACAGGCTTTGTTAATGTGAATCAGAGGCTGTCAAGCACAGACAGTAAAAAGGCAAAATTAATTACAAAATAACTCTCACAAGTCTGAACAGTCTGATGGCAAAAGAAAATATCGCCAAATGCTGCAGTGTTTCAGACGAGGGATTTTGTTTCGACAAGAATGAACAAGGTGGACAACCAAAAGGCAGACGAATTCCACTATACACCTCCAAGCATCTCAGAGCTTCTGGGCCTGCTCCTGAAGAAAAGACAACCGACTGGCCCCTTTAACGAAGTCTGGCCCAGGATTTACATCGGGGATGCGTATGTATAGATACAGAAAAATCTGCACACATGCATCACAAAGAGAGATCTTTCTTGGCATCACACATTTTGAGTCATGAATATATATCAAATGCAGAGTAGCACTAACTTTGTGTGTCATCTTTTGTGATGAGTGTATGTGTGCAAATATCATCCTATCTATCTATCTATCTATCTATCTATCTATCTATCCATCTATCTATCTGTATCTATCTATCATTTACCAATCTGTCTTCAATTGGGCAAAACAATGCATTCACATGTCCAAATGGACTTCTGGAATGATGATCAAAAGGTTAACAGACAGCATGAGCCCAGGAGTCAATCAAATGTTACTCCTTCCCTCCATATTCCTGTTGAAATGCCTACAGTATAGCACAGAGACAAGATTGTGAGCAACACCTTTTTAAAAACACAGCCAGTACTGGTAGCTGGAGGTTTGTTGGGGAGTAATTCATTGAATTCTGCCATGAAAAACAAAAAATGAACTTGGAGTGACACAGCAAAAGACGAGCCACACGAAGCGAGCAGTAAGTATTAGGTGTCAGGCTCGTCAACAGATCCGCGCCCAACCAAGTCATTCCAGTTCAGCGATTCCTGGTACAAATGTGATCCCGGTTTCATCTCCGGGCGTGTGGGACTGTCATGTTCATTACCATCGCCATTGATTAGGACAGTAATCAAGATGTGTGGGGACTCCTCTCCGAAGCACAAACAGGTGCACCGGCAGACGAGCCAAGATGGCAGAGGAAGTCCAATTACCACATTAAGACAAACAATATCCACAGGAAACTGGCAGTTACCCCACGATAATCTGTGTCTCCACTGGGCTGATTCAGGCTCAGCAAATCCATTGTAGGATACGACAATTTGGAGCATAATGCGATACCCATTATGGCAAGTCCATAATGAGAACCTGTGAATCCATGATGAGAAATGAAGTAGTCCATAAGTGTAAGTCAGTTAGACACACGGGGGAGATGAGTGCATTGCATTGTAAATGCTACGGGCACAGGTGCATAAGGGACACAATGCATACTTCCTCTACGTATGTTGGTCTGTGTGTCCGTTTGTCTGTCCTCAGGCACACGGCTCAGGACAAATCCCTGCTTCTCGGCCTGGGTGTGACCCATGTGGTGAACGCAGCAGATGGCCCGTCACACATCGACACTGGGCCAGGCTTTTACACCGACGTCTGGATGGAGTATCATGGAGTGGAGGCGCCCGACAGCAAAGACTTTGACCTCAGTCCTTACTTCTACCCAACCGCAGATTTCATTCACAATGGGCTTTCACAAGGGGGTAAGCCACCGAATATATTTTCATGAGGGTTCTGTTGATTTATTCACGTTGGTCCTGTGGGATCAGATCAGTCCAGGCAGGGGTTTTATGAAGATATTGTCAACTAAGCCTATAGCACCCTTCATACACACACACACAAACACATAAAGTTAAACCCTTTTTACATTCCGCTAACTCTTTAAACCAATTCTTGTAGGTAAGGTGTTTGTACATTGTGCCCGAGGAGTGAGCCGTTCGGCGGCGCTGGTCCTTGCCTACCTGATGATCCGGGAGAGGCTGACTCTATCAGAGGCAATAGTGGCGGTTCGCAAACACAGAAATATCCTTCCCAACGCCGGCTTCCTCAGCCAGCTCTGTTATCTGGACATGACCCTCACTCTGGAGAGGAACATGGAGAAATGACAACTTTGACACCTTTACTTTTATAATTCTAAATTTTCAATCTGAGACAAATCAGACGTATGTTTTCATGGCCTAAAAGCCATTAAATGCATTCAACCTTTTTTCTTCTTTTATGTTTATGTATAGCTAAAGCTTTAAAGGCCTTTCAAGACATTGAGCTTTGAAGCAGGGTGAAGATGTCTTTGGAGGATGAAAATGAACCATATTCATTGATAATTGGATATTTCTAGTTAATATTCCTTTAAATTATATATAGAAAGCAGTACATTCTGTATGATTTTGGGATAGAAATAGGCCATCATTATTTCCTCTTCATTTTTCTTCACATTTATGTTGATACATAATCTGTTTTCTTTTTGTTTTACGTGCTGCTATTTGTAAAGCTCAACAGATTCTAAAAGGTTTTGAACCAAAGTAAAGATGTTGTTTTTTGTGAGGATAAAATGAGCAAGTTTGAATCCCTGCTGCTGCTGCTTTGTGTTTCATTGTTAGTTTGAAGAGCATCTCCCAACATTAAGCTTTATGTTTGTTTATTCCCCACCTTTGAGAGTTGCGACAGCGTTAAACGGATCCGTTATCTCCGCCTTAATGAGTGTTTCTGACTGCTGACAGGTTGATAACAAGCATTCACACGCAGTTGCACTCCCGAAGACATCACACAGGGTTTTTAATGGAGCATTAATTTATTCTTCAAATGCTCGTCTTCCTCTTCTTTGTGTAGCTTGTTCTCCCCCCCCCCACCCCTCCTTTCTTGAAATTAAAATCAATGCAATGCACCGAGTGTGTCTGTGTGTACAGAATCAGGTCATCCTTTGAAAAACCCAGATGAAATAACAACATGAAGCCATCTCACTGCCACAGCTCTGCTCTCCTGAGCCTAGGCACAGGCACAAGCCTGCCATAATAAAAGGAATTGAATATCACAGGTTTAATGATTGCTCTGCCAGGGCTGAATGACGGCTGAGGTGAAAGATACTGAGAGAAAGAACGTGCGGGGAGGGGAGAGAGAGGGAGATGATCATTTTGAACCCTGTGCCTGCCAACTGCAACGACGCATGCTCCTCCTCTGTCTCTAGACAGAAACAGATAATCATCACAGCATTTGCACTTCTATGGCTCACATAAGGGGGAACCTTAAAAGCTTGGAGAGTGTAATACCAGCTTGATAAAATGAGATTATGATTTCATGCATTTGAGTCAAATTGGTAGCTCTCTGTGGCTTCACAATGGGGGTATTCCTTCCCTTTCAACCAGGGAAAAGGCTAAAAGGGGGACGATTTGAAAAGGAATGAAGTGATGAAGATGGCTTTTTTTTTCTTCACGGGACACGATGGATCTTTTGAAAAGCCCCTTGCAGAAGACAAACAATAACTGAAGTGCTTTCACAAAGAGCCACCATCAGCCAATTCTTGTTAGCTGCTGCATTCTTTGTTTTGCTTGGAGTCCATGTCTTTGCTTCCACTCCAACTGACATAGAGGAATTACAACTGTAAAACAGACTAAAAATCACACTCTAATGACATTTTGTGGTTGACTGAAAAACAAGTCTTGCAATGCTCGAAAAACGAGTGCAGTCAGGCATATATTTCTACCATATAGGTTCCAATGAAAGAAATATCACCACCACAGCCAGGGCTCGGCAGAGTTCAGTGCCAGTCTTAAATTTCTGGCTCGTTGTTTAGATTCTCAGTCAGGATTGTGCTAAGTGCCTGCCCGCCGGGGGAAACTGGAACAAGACTAAAAATACCACCCAGGCTCAACGCCTGTCAGTGCGCTGTCATATGGTCCTGCCTCTGCGGGTTCGCTGTTCCCAGAAAACAACTCAAAGAACAGTTAGAACTGGGGGCGACATAAAAACAACTTTGATCTGTACATATTAAATGACAGTCGGCGGGAAAATAAGAAGACTGACCCCTGGTAAGTTGTTCTCGGAGAGAGACAAAATGAAAGCCTAACTAGACCATATGAAGGACGAACTTTGTCGACTATCTGATTCGCATGCTTGATGGGGTGGATAACACTGAATGCATGTGTTGTTTACAATTATTATTGTTTATCCGGACAAAGCCATCTGTAAAGTGCTTAATAACCATAGCCCAAGTTCTCATGCTATAAAAAAGGACTTCTGTATACCGTCCTCAGGATCTTAAGCTCTATTTACTAATGGCCTACATGATGAAGGAGGGGGTTAGATCGGAAGACCATCATGACCTTTGACCTTAGCCAATGGCACAATGTTCTTCTTTTTCACACACACTAGCATTAGCCAGTTGACTTCATGCTCTGACCCAAGGACCTCCAAGTCCTACTGGAATCTAATGATGTGGAAACGACCTTGCCTTAGGTTGTCTCGAGTGAGTGAGGAAAGGTGGCCTTATGGCTTCTCCCTTTGTCCTTATCTAGCTTCATGCCTGGCAAGAAGATCAAGCTTCCGAAGCCGCCTGCGCCCATGCCGGAGGTGAAGGAAGAGGAGTACGAGACGCCTGGAAACTATGAGCTCGAGAAGCACTTGACCCATGGCAGCGTCGCCTACACGCACGTCAATGAAGTCTGGCCAAACGTCTACATCGGGGATGAGTAAGTTGGGCTCTGCTTTTGTCCCCTACGGCCTGGCTGGGTTGCTGCGGAAGGATGAGGAGATGACGGGGCATAAAAATTAATGTCAGTTTTTAATAGCGCATTAAAACAGTTCAGACACAGACCATGAACATGCACAGGGAGGGAGGATATTTCCATCTCACTTTATCTCTTCAATTCATGACTGGATCCTGACAAAGTGAACTCAAAAATTCCTGAGGGATTCTCGTGTACCTTTTTTAGACGCTTCAGATCACATTCACATTCATCCTGTCTCCCATCAATCCAAAACACTCCTGACTGAATAAAAACCTCAAGTCAGTGCCTGAATGACTGCGTTTGGTATTGGTTACAGGGAAACTGCAAGAGATCGCTATGGCTTGCAGAATAAGGGCATCACGCACATCCTAAATGCAGCCGAGGGGACATGGAACAATGTGGACACAGGAGCAGACTACTACAGCGGCATGAACATCGACTACTATGGAATAGTAGCAGAGGATATAGCCACTTTTGACCTGAGCGTGCACTTCTATGCTGCAGCAGAATATATCGACCGTGTCCTAAGCAATCCAGAGAGTATGTTGAGTTGTTTATTTTTTTTTCCTTCAGTAATAAGGTAGTATTGATCTACAACAGATATACCTTGATCATTGGTCGATAATCAAATAAATTTACAGCTGAGCAGGCATTAAACAATTTAGGATGTGTATTTAGGAACATAGTTTAGCTTACTGTAAGTCAAACATCATCTCTAGTAATCTGAACTAAATAGCACTTCATTGACTGATTCCGTCCATAGCCCTGTTGTTCAAGGTCACAGAGTGCTACCAGTAGAGAAAAGAATAAGAAAATTGGATACAACAATGAACCAAGCAACCAACACTTGGTCAACAGGGCAACTTTGTCGTTATGCCCTATTAACTAAACATTAGTTATTGGATTGTAATTCAGTCTGTGTCACATTCATTTTTCTGGTTCTTTTTTAGACAGCATTCAGTGACCTTGAATGGCAGGGCTATTGACTCATTCACACTTGATTTTTCCTTTAAATGTCATACCCCCCCCCAGACAAGCTCCTGGTTCACTGTGTTATGGGAAGGAGCCGGTCTGCCACCCTCTTCCTGGCGTACCTCATGATCTACCAGAACATGACCGTGGTGGACGCCATCGACCGTGTGAAGAGTTACAGACGCATCATTCCCAACTGGGGCTTCCTGAAACAGCTCCGGGAGCTGGACATGTGTCTCCACGAGCAGCGGAAACGAGAGGGAAAATAAGAGGACGGCTGCAAAGGGAAGCTGGATCCTAAGGGAACCCCCATGAGACGTGAAAACATAGGGAGGAGTGTGTGGTTAGTTACGATTATTTCACATCCCATCTGGAAATAATAAAATAGAAAATCACCTCTCTAATTAAGTGGTGACAAGTTGATGAGCCAGTGTACCCCAAGCCCCCTTGACAATAATATCAGCATAAATATTCACCATCATTACAAGTCAAGACAGCTGAATGAGCTTCCTTTTTTTCCTGGACACAAACAAGATTTTGATCTTTGCTACCACCCACTCCAACTAGGATTTTTTTTGCCCACACAAAGCGAGACCATGAATCTGTGATTCACTCTGTGAATGTGGGCAGCAGCTTTCATGCAAGTAGTCAAATTGGTTCTAATAAGGACCTCACTATCAGACCAAAAATGGAAACATTTGGGGTTTAGTGGCCGATTAACGCTGATTGCTACCAGGATCTGGCAGATCGTGTGACACACCAGAAATCATTGAAGTACAACCAAAGAACAGCATGATTTACAAAGCATGCCAGGGAAGCACACAGCAAAAACTGGGCAGTACGGGCATGAGAAACTGAAGATGCTTTCATCACACGCCGTCTTTTCAGTTTGTGCATCAATAAGCACAGGCAATCTGGACTCTATGTGAAACTATATAAATCCATAAACCATATGAGAAATCAAAACTCTAGGCAAGAGTTCTATGCCCATGAGTCATGCACAACAGAACAAGACAAGAAGGGAAAAACAAGAGAGGTAGAATTACATGGTTGATCATAATTTATTTTACGCTAAAATGTACAGCATTTTGCTTTTTATTTTGACTAAGTTATGACTCATAAATACATGACTTGTCGTTGCGTCGTTATCTGTACATATAACGAGGATTGCCCACCCAGACCCTCTGCCTCCGTTGCCATAGTACCAGTCACTCTGCATTGGTACAAAGGCTACAAAAAGAGTGATATAAACAAAACACAAATACAAGTCGCTTTTTACATGCAGTTGTCTGTTAGCTTCCGTTTTGTCTATTCACAGGCTCTACACCACATTTATGTAAAATAGAAATCCAACATTATTTTTATAAAGATAGAAAACAAATCTACACATGGAATGAAAGTGTAAATTCCAAGGCATTTTTTTTGTAAAATATCAACTTTGGACTAAATTAGGTCTCTATATTATATTCACTTACTTTTGAGAGATCTGTCTACATTTCGAAATGTTTTGGAATTGAACTGGGTACAAACTCTGAAATATACGTTTTTTTTTTTTTTATTACTCTGACACATCAGTCTGCATTATAAAACAGAAAGCTGCCGTGAAGAAATTTGTTACAAAAAGAGTTCAGAATTATACATACAGTACATATCAATAAAACCTTTCAAACACAAAAAAAGCAAGAACGAAAAACAAAACAAAAAAACAAGGACCATGTTTACAGGGGTGTTTTCTTTTTGTACAGCATCAGAATTAACAAAATATAAATTTGTAATTTTCTTTCCCCTGACCAGGGAAACCTCATAAAGGCCCGACATTTTTAAAAATGGCTTGCTATTAAGCACGACACTTGTACAGTACTACTTTGAATGCACTGTCACTTACATAGACTTTGCAGCATGCTAATCGTCACTTTGCAAAATAAGTCTGAATAATTGAAATGTACAAAGGCAAAGAGAGTATGATACAAACGGACTTTTCAGCACTGTTTGACAGGTGGGCTGGAAAAGACCATGATGTCTGATCGCTTCCGTCTGCAGCAGGCACATTACATGGCTTCTAGGAAGCTGCTAGGAGACGGATTGCCCCAGAGGGGAATGGGGACTTGAAACGGGGCAACACTGGTCCCCCACACATCCCTATCCCTCTACCCCTCAGAAGGCTATTAAAATTTTTATTACCATTATTAGCTTTTATTAAGTAAGGCTTCCAATTTCTTGAAAGAAAAAAAATAGCGCAAATGCTTCTCTAATGTCAAAAATAACTTGCTCTTTGTTATTATTTTTTATTTATTTTTTAAAATTCATTTATTGTTGATTTGAAATTTTTGCATTCCTGCCAAGTGCTGGTTTTTCAGTAACTTCAAGGGGTAATGACTCAAAGAGACAAACATAAAGGCAAAAGCAGTGCATCTCAAGACCATATGGATGTGTGTTTGTTTGCATGTATGTATGAATGAATGAATGAATGAATGTGTGTGTGTGTGTGTGTGTGGGCTTTAGCTACCGCCTCATGAAAGATCCTTTGAGAGACTGTTTGGCTATGCCCGTGGTCATGTAACCGTGGTGACCGGCAGAGTACATCATGTTGCCATGCGGTGGTGGCGGCGGGGCCTGCATGGTCTGCTGTGGGTAGGGTTGGCTACCCATCATGCCCATCTGCATAGGGTACTGCGGCGACTGGTTCATGTACGCGTGGTTGCCATGGTAACCACTGTTCATCATGGGCTGGCTGACGCGGTAGCTGTTCATGCCGTTGAGTGCCGGCACGCCCATTGATCCCATTGAGCTCATGGAGTTCATGGAGTTGTAGGCAGCGATGTTCATGCCCATGTTGACGTGCCTCGGCATTGCAGCCAGCGTGCCACTCGGCGCCTGCATGGGCACAGACACCTGCTGCTGCTGCTGGTGGTGGTGATGGGCGTGGGGGTGGGCATGTGCATGGGCATGTGGGGCTGCATGGTGGTGTGAAGCCGGATGAGGGGGGTGTGCCAATGGGGTGGACTTTGAGCGTGCGCTTGGGTGCCCCTTGGTAGACGAGGAGGACGAGGTGGGGACGCCGCTGCCAACCTGCGTCTGGACCCTTTGCGAGGACGGGAGCCCCATGCTAGCAGCTGCTGCTGCTGCAGCGGCGGCCATATTGCGCTGGAGCATCATGGGAGGTGGTGTGAGATTGGGTGTGGGGGGCGCCTGGGGCTGAGGGGGCCCACCGCTACTCGAGGGCGCGCCGTGCCCAAGTTGTGCAGAGAGCGAGGGGCCGCTGCTTGCATAGGAGCCAATGGGGTGTGCGGATGCAGCGGCATGGCTGAAGGGCATCGGGTGCTCCATCAGCGTGTTGGTGAGCTGCTGCAGTTTAGCCAGGCTGAAGGTGGCCGACGGTTGCCCGTAGGCGGCGCTGTACTCGCTGGGCGCAGCCATGCGCTCGTACAGTGTCAGCCCAGGACGAGACGGTGGTGGGGGAGGATGCGGGCCACCTGATTCCCCCGGAATCTCGGCCAACTGCACGGGGCTGGAGAAGTTGGCGGGCAGGCCGCACTGCTGCTGGGGATGGTGATGGAGGCCGTGCTGACCATGCCCGTGAACATGCCCGTGGCTGTGCCCATGTTGGGCACGCTGGGCATGGGCTGCTGCATGCTGCGCAGAGGAGTGCTGCTGGGCGTGTTGGCTCAAAGCGGCGGCGGCAGCGACGCTGGCATGCTGCCGGTGAGGGGTTGGAGGTGCGCTGGCATGAGCGTGGTGGTGAGAGAGTTGCCCGTGCTGGGCACTTCGTGACGACATGTGCTGCTGCTGCTGCTGTTGTTGTCCGTGCAGCCCAACTCCAGCATTCTGGATCTGCGCTGAGTGTGCGGAGTGGAGCACTTGCGAGCTGTGCTGGGCATGTTGGAGGTGCTGGGGGAGTGGACCGTGGGGGCCGCCATGTTGGGAGTGCTGGGCTTGAGAAGGGTGCGGGTGTGGGTGTGAGTGAGGATGAGAGGCATGCGAGTTGTGCACTGCATGTTGCGTGTGGTGCGGGTGTGATGGGTGGAGCTGTCCGTGTTGGCTGAGGTGGCCATGCGGGGCGTGCTGTGCGTGAGCGTGCCCGTGGGGTCCATGTGATCCGTGAGGTGGCCCGTGAACATGCTGAGGAGGCCCGTGAGCGTGCTGCGAATGCCCCGAGGCGTGGTGGGTGGCGTGCTGACCGGCTGTGCTGGGCGGACGCTCCACCACCACCACACAGCCCTGTGGCGACTTGACGCTGCTGATGCAGTGCTGTGGTGAACTCAGTGCGCTGCCGGGCGCCTGCTGCTGCTGCTGCTGCATGAGGCCTGCCATCTGCTGGCTCACTGCACAGCTGCCGTTCGGTGCCAGGCTGCCATAAGAGCAGCTGCTCTGGGTGGGGAGTCCTGGGCCTGACGGAGGGCCACCGGGGCCTCCTCCTCCGCTGCCGCTGCCTCCACCTCCTCCGGCTGCTCCGCCTGCCGCTCCCCCACCCAGTGATGAGTCGTAGCTGCTGGGGTTCTCGTAGTTCTCCGTGGTGCTCTCGATGCTGCCCAGGTCGCTAAAGCCGCTGTCCACCACCTGCTGCGAGTGGTCCGACACAGATGGCACGTCCATCATGGGGCTGGTTTCCATAGTCAGGGAGGGGACCGACATGGTGCTGCCACCACCGCCACCACCCCCGCCGTTGCCTCCACCCACACTTCCGCCTCCCTGCTGTTCAGGGCTGATCTGGGTGTAGCCAGCAGTTTCCAGGATGGTGACGGCAGGGCTGCTAGCAGAGCGCACCGATTGGCTGGGGTGGGACGAGTGCACAGAGGACATGGGACTGCTGCGTTCTGACTGCGAGTAGTCATCGAGCGCTGCGTGAGACGAGGTGGGCGCGGGGCTGACGCAGCCACCCACTCCCATGCCGCCGCCGCGCTCCAACTGAGTGTACGTCTGCAGCGTGCGGCAGGCCTCCTGTGTCTCCACGCAGTCCGCATACATCCCGCCCTCGTCCTGTTGCCCCTCGGCCTCCTGGGTAAGCGACTGCACCGCCTGCGCCGTCTCCGAGTCTGTCTCGGGACAGATGGAAGGCAGATCCTGCTGCATTGGGGGACTGGGTGGGGGTCTCTCAAGTTCCTCAAACTGAGCAGCATTCTGACTTGGCAGGTTCTCCTCCTCTTCCTCCTCCTCCTCCTCCTCGTCATCTGGTTCAGATTCTGCAGGTGGCTCGAAGTTGGATACGGCCGGATCCTCAGGCTCCTGAACACTGGGACTGCTGCATGGGGAGGCGGCTGTGCTGTTGGGAATGACCCGGTCCAGGTCCTTGGGAGGTGGGACTGGGCTGTTCGGCTCGCTGTGAGCTGAAAGATCTCGAGCATAGTCCACTTCATCCTTCGGACTGCTGACTTCCACCTCCTCTTGCTCTTTCTCCACCAAGGCGGTGTCATTGTGACTGTCGTCTTCGTCGTCTGCATCCCGATCCTGCTCCTCGACACAACTGGGCTGCTGTTCTTCTTCCTCTTCCACATTATCTTCCTCATCCTCATTGTCCTCTTCCTCCTCCTCCTCCTCTTCTTCTTCTTGCTCTGCTCTCATTCGGCTGGAATTTTCTATCCGTTCTGCCTCTTCTGCCTCCTCTTCCTCCACTTCATCATCTTCCTCCTCCTCCTCCTCCTCCTCCTCCTCCTCCTGGTCCTCCACATCATGGCCATCATCCTCCTGTCCTCGGTCAGGCGAGGCCACTGACTGCTGGAGCTCCTCCTGGTCGGGAGAGTCCTCTGGGGATCCCGGCTGACTGATGAGGAAACGTTCCGGGCTCTGGGGCTCCGAGTGGACCCTCCTTGCTTCCGTGTCCGACTCCACCGAACCTGGGGTCGTGCCCGTCTCGCTGCCTTCCTCAGTTATGGTCGGGGGTTCCAGCAGTGCCTCGCGGTTCCCAGCACCTCCGGCCAACATACGAGGCTCCTCGTTGGGGATATGGTAGTCGGCCTCCAGGGGTGTCTCTGGTGGCGTGTAAAGGTTAAGCTTGAAGCCCATCTTGCATTCCTTCTTCAGTCGCCACTTCGGGGGGCCACGCTTCACGCCTTTCGGCCAGCCCTTCTTGCGCTTGACCGGGCGGGGGTTCCCCACTTTCTTTGGGACATCAGAACCTGCAAAACAAACAAATAAATATATAAATAAAATCAATAAATATATTAATAGAATAGAGAAGAATAGAGAAGAATAGAGAACTCTTCTTAGGCATTCACACGACTCTGTAGAGCGACTCTACAATTTGCATGCAAATTCAAAACTAGCCGCCTTATCCTCCCAAGTTTACACAAAAGTCATTCTAACAAGTCTTTCCTTCAAGGGAAAATGGCCAACAGGATATTCAATTATGGTTTGCCTATCTATCCCTCCTCCCCCCCCTCCTTTACTCTCACACTGTAAAACCCTCATTGTCACATGGGAGAAAAGACATACTCAAAATGAACCAGAACCCTATTACTGCCAGACAATAGAAGTCTGCTGTGAGGGCTAAGCAGTTTTGGCTCAGTCAGCGGGGCGAAAGAAAGGGAAAGAACAAGCCTCAGTATAATATTTCAGAACAGAGAAAGAAGAAGAGTAGGAAGGTCAAATTGCCTTCGTGCCGTCTGTCGCTCTCCTCGTTCCTCACTAGCCGTGGCCGACCTCTGCGTCTCTTGGTCGGCCGTGTGACAAGAGCATCCATGTCTTGGTCTCTGTGGCGCTGCTCCCCGCCATCGTCATCGTCGTCTTCTTCCTCACGCTCTTCCTCCTCACTCATGTCACCCAGCCGCGCTGAGCGTTCAAGTAGAGGCATGGGCCTCTCATCCTCAGAGTTCTCGAAGGGCTCGTTCAGGACCTCCGTCGTCTCGGAAATGGTCTCCGTGGTGACGCTGCTGTTGGTGCGCTTGCGCTTGCGGCCACGTTTCTTCTTGAGGGCAATGGGTTTCTGGGAAAAGAAAAAAAAGAAGAAAACCGGAATCTCTGAGCTGCTGCTTAGCACGGGGTGACATGCAAACATGACACTAATTGTACGCGTAGTTCTCTCTGAAATGCTTTAGAAAACCCCAAGAATGATACTGAGGGAGAGCAGAAAGCTGTGGTCTCATTACCAAACCCCTAAACTCTTGAAAAGCCAGAGAAAAAAAAAAAAATGGTGTGGGGGGGTGAGGATACACAGAAAAATAGCAAGAGCGCTTGAATCTAACCACTGTGCTTGGGCAACTCTTCCTCTCAGCAGAATAGCCTCCTTTTTGAAAGCCACAAATGAGCCATGAAGCACAACCAAAACCACAAGCCATTCAAATTGCTTTCACCACACACACACATTCACACACACACTCTCTCTCTCTCTAATCATAAGTTTGACTAAGGAGGTAAAATAATTTTGCTTATTGTTTCAGTTGCACCTTTGTGATCCTTTTAAAGTAAAAAGAACAATATACTTACTTAAAGGAATTTATCACTTGCTAACAGAGCTAACATTACATCATGCTATACCACCAAGGACACTAGGTGGCAGTGTTCCAGTTCACAGACCAAAACAGTTGTGACTACTCTAAAGGAGATGTAAACTCAACGTGGACGGACACACACACACACACAAATATTTGGTCTAGCGCAGACTGTATACACCATTAATAAATACAGAAGTCTAACAGTGTTGATTTAAGGCTACCGGGAAGCTTGGAGGAGGGAGGGGGCATGCAAACCCAAAATTGGAGGGTAAAGAGAGGTGACTGCTATTTGCTCAATGCAGTCAAGCAAAATCTCAGCTAACAGAGCAGCGCAAACAGCATCGACAGCAACCACAAAGGCGCATTTAAATGAAAAACATGCAGTGAAAAGACCATTTACTCGTTTAAAACATCAGCTACACGAGCATTCATTTAACCTCCTCTGCCTCGAATCAAGTAGATTCTCTACTTAGGGCCTTGCGTGGTCAATTCCGTATCAACCATAATTGACTATTTAAACTGTGACAAATGCAAAAGAACAACGAAATGGAGTGTAAATGGACTCAGTTTCAATGAATACTCATAAACCACGGGGAAGCTTTCATTACATCAGCCTTGCTGTGTTCAGGCATTCGGACATGTTCGTTGGCTCTGCTGAAATTACACCTGGGCTTACTTCAAGTACACTGTGTCCATTCACTTAAGGTAAATGCTAAAACCTCAACCAGAAAATTCTGCTAGTCCATGCCAGAGAAAACTCGGTCCCGAAATGTCAGCCGGGCGTTCGGAATTCTCCAGGCAATTTAGGGCTTCGCTAGAGCCTCACCTTCCGTTTGACCCCAAACATGGAGTGTGCTTTGGTGAGGATGGGCGGAGAGCTGTCATACTCCTCATCTTCCTCCGCTTCGTCGTCTTCCTCCTCCTCCTCGTCATCATCGTCATCCTCAGTGTGTTCATCCTCAGTGTCACGTGTGGTTGAGCGGTGCACGGAAAACCGGTACGGGTTTTTGCAGCGCACCTTGGACAGAGGCCGGCGGCCAACGTGGCTGTGGTTGTGGCTGACGAGGACGTCCCGCTCCTCTTTCTCCCAGCAGCTGGCTCGGGCTGTTAGTCGCTCAGCCTGCTTAACCAAAGATTGGGTGGGAGGGGAGGAAGACGGAGACATCAGTGACGGGAGCAGACGGGGGGAAAGAATAATGACATACATGCTTTCTTGCGGAGAGAGACAGAGAGAGAGAGAGAGAGAGAGAAAGAATGTGTGTCTGGGTGAGAAGATTCATAGTTTCTACATGCATAAATATTCAGATGAGCCTTTTTAATAAATGTTTCTCCTAACCGGGGGAGATTGCAGAGTCTTGATTAGATGCTTGTCACAGCGAAGGAGTCGTGTTAAACAACCATGGGAAGATCGTGTTTCATGGAAGATTTAGGACTAATTATGTTGCGCAAGCGGATGCGAGCAATTTTGCACATCATTAGACGTTTACTGACAGCGCCACACGCTTACACCTCTAATGGTCTCAAACTAATCAAACCAAACAACATTTTACATCAACAACGAGAGGGATTAGAATTCTATAAGAGTAATGCATTTGGGAAAAAATAAATAAATATATTTTTTTTTGCGATGTTGTGATTTAAAAGCAGGTGTTGGTAGGTGGTGGTTGATATGAGAATAAACGCAATTAGAAGGGAACAGTGTTCGTGTGCTCGTAAAAGTAATGAGGCGAGTGGGTCTATAAAACACAAAACCGCATGTGTATGTAGAGGTTTTTCTCAAAGCACTTTTGAAGCGCTTGGGAAGCACTTGGATTGGTCACAAGGTGCTTTTGAGAGGTAACTGAAGAGTGTGTTGTTGGAGTAAGCCCCTGTGTGTGTGTGTGTACACACACTCACGTCCATCTCAGCCTCGCGCTCCTCCTCGGACAGCACTGCGTTTACAGTGACCACTGGCGACCAACGCAGAAAGGTGGGGTCAACCTCGTTGAGGCGTGGGCAAGCCCGCAGTTTCTCCATGTGGTCGAGGATCAGGTCATCTCGCCGCACGATCACAAACCTGGACATGCCCATAACGGTTTAATGTCTTAATC